>JACXIR010000744.1:251243-285589 GCA_014825875.1 Bombus ignitus
CACTCTCCGGTACGATCTCGACGACGATTCAAGTAACTCCCGGATACGTAGTGATTGCCCCATGCATTAACATTGAGTACAACTTAGACGCTAAAGAAGAGTAGAGTTCGTCATCCCGTTGACCGTGGATTCGTTATTGAGCCTAGGATCATTGTCATTAGCTTCTCGAGTATCAAATTATCGCGATTACTTGTCCAATCACATCATGGTCATGTTTGCACTGGTAAATATCTCCTCTATTGCATAATGATCACGTCTAGTGTCAATAGGGATTCGTTTCACGCCCTTAACCCTAACTCTAATCGTAACGCCAACCCGACATATATATATACACGACCAGCACACGAAAATACTCAAGCTGGAAGCAATCAAGACAAACGTGAACAAGAGTCAAACTAAACCACCAGCTAGCCAAGTGACCACCTACAACAGGTTCTCAATACTGGAGACTACGTCCGAATACATCGCCGATTTCTATCTTCACCGTGTTATCGAATTTGTCGAAGACGCTGAACCATTCTTGTCGTCCTGTCATGTGATCCGTAGCTCCTGAGTCGATTATCCAAACATCATGGTTTGCCACTTGTATCGTTGAGGTGCTTCCTAATAGACCAATTTCGCTGTGATCTCGATTTTCATTTTTGGGTTCCTGGTTGTCTTTACTGTTGCTTCCTTTCTTATTTTTAAAACAATTTTTGCTGGTGTGGCCTTTCCTTTTGCATTTAAAGCATCTAAAGCAATCCTTCTTTAGATGGCCAACTTTTCCACAGTTGAAACAGTTTGGTCCTTGTTTCTCGTATTCACGTTTGCTTGACTGCTTCTGCTGTTCCCTTTTATAATTCTTACCTTTTGTTACCAGAGCCACCGATGTTTCCTGGTCATTTTTCTTCCATCTGATTTCTTCCGCCATCAGCTTGGTACTAAGCCTGTCTAAGATCTTCTTTTCTTCTTCCACCGAATCCTACGCACTGTAAAAATGGTCAAATTTGTTCGGTAACACCGATAAAATACGTGTTATCAGCATTTTCTCGCCAATTTCACTCCCAAGGGCTTTCATCTTCGCCGCTATCGGTTCCAACTTTGATAAGTTGTAAGAGACATTTTCAGATTCTTCGCAGTTAAAATCGAAGAACTGCTTCTGGATCATATTTAGATTCTCATCCGACGTCATGCCATATACTGTATTCAGCTTTTTCCACATTTCATGTGCTGTTGTGCAACATAAAAGAAGATCCAACGGTTTCCTTCCTACTGAGGTCACAATTAATTTTCTCGCTATCCGATCTGCCTTCAAAAATCTTCCACGAGCGATTTCTTTCCCCGCATTGTTACCTGGATGACACAGATTCCCTTCACACACGTTGATCAGGTCGTCATCTTCCTCCAAAAGTGTACGCATGACAAAACGCCACTGGAGCCAGTTTTCTTCGCCACGTAACATTTCAATCTTCGCACTTGCTGATTCCATTTTAGCACTATCACTTACTTTACTAAGCACAATACTTTAACAATTTATTACTTCGCGTTGCTACCTTACACTTTTCAGCCCTGGGCCCATAATCTGTTGAGGTTATTAGATGTATAAAGAGAGAAAACGCGTGGATAAAGTGTAAGGTACAAAATATATATATTTAATTTAATAGAGAAATGTAATAATAAGTAGGAATACAACTTGAGCTGGTCCAGATCCGCACGCTAGCAGTGTTACTTTATAACTGAAAAACCTCGAAGCCAACGTCGCCTGTCTACTGTTTATGGTCTGCCTTCTGCTACAATAAAGAGGGGAGGGTAGTTAGTTCAATCTTATCGTCTCTTCATGTTAAGGAATGTTGGAGTGATAATAATCTTAAAGAATAAAAGGCAAGATCATATTTATAGGATAGAACACATTATGCCAGTCACGTCAAAATACGAGTTCTGTAAACCTTTCATCCATTACTAGTCACGTACAAATAAAACGATATACATATCATTTTATAACAGAAAATTTCTTTTCTTGACTTCACAAATCTTCTTTTGTAGGAGATGTATGTTTAGAAATTAAATTTTTTTTAGACTTCTACCTAAAATTTAAACTTTAACAGATTTCGAAAATCCGCGAATATTAAAGCGTGGGTCTTAGGATAATGGCCCATTCCGCAGTACTTTAGAATAATTACACTTGCTTGTTTGAGTTGAATGAATTTTAGGATACAGAACGCATCCTTTTACACTAATGTTTACTTATGTAGAAGTATATATGGACTATTGATTAAAAAAATATGAAAATATAGTTCAATTATGAGCATATTGTAGAAATAATTTGTCAAGCATCAGTTACAACCTTAATCAGTTACACGGTTTTTGTTGATATATTCTTCAGGATTTTATAACACCACAATAAAACAATTATCCTGCTATTAAAAATGATTATAAAAGATGTTTGCAAACATTTGTTTACTATTTAGTTGGCTACTAAATTGTCTACCATTTCCTATCAGATATTTTACTTCAAAAGGAGATATTATATAATCCTCGCGATGGAAATTTTAAGCGACATACGGTACACGTACAATTTATTTTTTAATTAAAAGCTTGCGCTATTAGTATTAACATCTCCTTTCTTTTATAGAAGATTCCTTTTCAGGAGAGTATTTTAATATAAATTCGTCTTATTTCTCAAAAAAAGATTTCGTTGACAATTTCTTAGTTTCTTAGTTTTTGGTTCCTATTCGTTACAACATATGTACTTTCTTTTTGATCTAAACCTTTTAATCTAAATGAATAAGTCTCCGAAGAATGTGAATACAGGCTCGATCTGTACAGAATTAGCTGATATATAAAACATGCCGTACATCAATCCTTTCTTACGAATTGTTACGATTTGGATGTATGTATAATAGCAGCAGATTTTCCAAACATTTATCAGACCGTTTGTTCACTGACATTTCTAATGACCGATAATGAGCATTAGGGCGATAAGCAGATCAGAGCCTCTTCGGCGATGATCCGTGTTGGAATTCGCGCCAATCGTTTGCCTTTTCTTATCGATCCTTACAGTCGGCATTGAAGTTGCAACCGATGGATACTCTACGTATCCATTGATCGTATTATCCACAGATAGAAGCTTGTATTCGATTTTCTCAATTTCTGCCGAACCATAGACGGTTTCATCCTTTTCGTCGTAAACAGATGGTTGTGCGGCTGTTTGAGCTTTCGTAGGTTCTGAAATTTCTGTAATAACTGAGAGAAAGGTCATTCCACATTTACTACTTTTCATAAAATAATGTTAGGAGAGAGAAATAGTATTACCTTCTTCCGAATTCTATCAAGCGTAAGAACCTACAATTTTTAGAATGAACAGTTCTGGTATATTTTTTTCAGATAATGTAGGCAGCGAAAATTTGTCTAGATAGAATAAATAGAATAGATGGAATAAAGTTTATCTTTCCTCAAATGATGAATTTATGTTTTCAGCTAATACTAGTTAATAACGAGCTTTTGATAGATTTATTATTAATCATCCTAATATTCGATGCACGTAAGTAGCGTATAGAAAATTTCTTTTACTTTAATGTGACCGAAAACTAAAGTAATTAGATATTGAATTTGTTTGTAATATTTTAAACAAATATTCTGTACACAATAATAAAAGTCCACCGATTTGTTATTAACACTAGGTTTACGGGCGTTTCGTATATACCTATTTCTACGAAGACCCGTCAAATTGATGGATAAACGAAAATACGCATTTTTCTTTAAAAAATCGATTTATTCAAATTAAGTCTGAAAGGAACAATATTAGGCTTCACGTTTAAATAAATTATTAATAAATAAAAAGACTTTTTTAAAAATTATCAGTAAAAAATATAACAATAACATTAACGGGACCCGCCAATTTGACGGATTTCGAACTTCGAAATGAAATATCTCAAAAACCATAGCATTAATTCTAGACATTTTGCATCGTAAATTAATCATTTCATCTTCAGAATTTATGCACAAAATTATTTTTTCCTAGGCTTTCTAACTTTTGAAATCTGTATATAGTATATCTATCACTACGAGACCCGTTAAATTGACGGCTTAACTGATTTCGGAAATAAACCTTATATGTTTGCTTCGTTCGTAAAGTCATTCCTGCAATAATAAATATAACAATGAAAGAAAAGTCTTTACTAAGATGCCTCCAATTCGGCATCTCTCAATCGTGATTGATATCGATCTCGACAATATAATCTAAAGCGGATTGCATGGCCTGAGTGTTTATTTTAATCTTCAACGAAATCGCTTATGTCTATGCCGACGAAATCTCTAAAACAAGAAACGTTTCTCAGTATGATTTCTGCAGTGACAGTGTCAGAACGTTTTTCAAAGATAATGTGCAAAAGTTTTAATTATTGTCGACAGTCTCCGCTTATTGTACGTATTTACAATAGGGTAATTGAATTTGGGCACACTATTTTTTTACTTTCACCAATCCAGCTTTTCTAGCAATCATGAGTAAATCCAGGAGATATAATAAGAAATTGAACAAAATTATCAACACCAACGAAGATTGTTCTGAGGATATCTCCGAAGAAGATCAGTATGAATTAGGCCAAAGCGAAGACGACAGCGAAAGTTCTGTATGCATTCAAAGTGAAGAGATAGAGGAATCTTCGGATAATGCAGAGGAAAGCTTCTTGTATCGTAACAAGAAAAGAATGCGTATTTTTTCTAGTTCTGACTCCAAGGATGAGAGGACGAGCATTCCAAGCACATCTCGAAATATAATAGATGAAGTTGAAATTGCAGTTGACGGGACACAGTGGATAAAATTGAAAGCAGGCGGATCTAGGGGTAGGACGCCCATTCGTATGATATTCAAGGATATCGCAGGGCCTACTGGCTATGCTAAGAAAAATATCATGTCGGATTATGTAATTAGTGCTTTCGAATTAATAATTGACAAAAACATAATGAAACACATAAAAGATTGCACTGAAACCGAAGCACGTCGAGTTTTGAAAAAAGACTGGACAGTCACAGTTGCTGAGTTACATAGTTTTCTAGGAATTCTATATGCTCGGGGTGCATATGAATCGAGATCATTGAAAGCTTCTTATCTATGGTCGAAAAAATGGGCACTTTCTTCGCAAACATAATGCACAGAGATAAATTTACAGAAATTCTGAGATTCATACGTTTTGACAAAAAAATCAACGATCCGAAAGATTACAAACAGATAAATTTGCACTGATATCTGAAATATGGAACAGGTTTATAAGTAATAGCCAGGCTTGTTATAAGCTATATGAAAATATTTCAATAGATGAGCAATTATTTCCAACGAAAGTCCGGTGCAGATTTACAAAATATATGCCGAATAAGCCCCATAAATTTGGCATTAAGTTTTGGTTAGCAGTTGACGTCCAAACAAAGTATATTTTGAATGATTTCCCTTATGTGGGGAAAGATGAAACTCGATGCTCAATACCGTTGAGCGAGTTTGTAACACTAAAATTAGCCGAACCATATTTACAACGAGGCAGAAATATAACAACAGACAATTTCTTTACAAGCATCCCGCTAGCAAAAAAATTGCTAGCACAAAAAACAACTTCGGTTGGGACCATTCGATCGAATAAAAGGGAACTGCCAAAATCAGCGAAGGAAAAAAAGGACAAGATGACTTTGTTTTCCTCAGATTTATATAAATCAGAAATAAAGTAAACCTAATCAGTATAAAAGTAAACCTAAAGTAAAAGTCCTCCTTCTAAGCACCAAACATATAGGTGTACGAATAGAAGATAATTATAGACGTGTTCCAGAAACCATCACTTTTTACAATAAAACGAAGTTTGGTGTGGACGTTGTTGACCAAATGGCACGCAAATATAGTGTGAAAGCAGGGAGAAAGCAGATAAACGCGTGGATATTATATAAAGAATGCACCAGATCGAAAATATCCAGAAGGGAATTCATATTTTGTTTAGCCGAGGAATTAACTGGAGAAAATAAGGAGAACATTTGCCAAAGATCAGACGCTCCATTGCTGTTACCTTCAACGTCAGAAGTGCGAAAAACTTGCCAAGTGGGTTATTGCAAAAAAATAGAAGTAATAATTATTGTATATATTGCAAAAAGATCGTATGCGGAAAATGCACAGAGAACACTAAATATATTTGCAAAAAATGTGCTCAATAGATATGATTAGCCAGTACTGTTAATGTTATTGTTATTTTTTTAATGATAATTTTAAAAAAAGACTTTTTATTTATTAATAATTTATTTAAATGTGAAGCCTAATATTGTTCCTTTCAGACTTAATTTGAATAAATCGATTTTTTAAAGAAAAATGCGTATTTTCGTTTACCCGTCAATTTGACTGGTCCCGTAGAGATAGATATACTACATACAGATTTCAAAAATTAGAAAGCCTAGGAAAAAATAATTTTATGTGTAAATTCTTTAAATGAAATGATTAATTTACGATGCAAAATGGTTAAATTTGGTGCTATGGTTTTTGAGATATTTCAGTTTGAGATATTCATATCAAAGTTCGAAATCCGTCAAATTGACAGGGCCCGTAAACCTAGTGTTAAAGACATTCGTTTCATCGGCGAAAACAACATATCAGTAATTTTCATGAGAAAATTAGAAACAAGACCAATATGAAGTTTAACCGTAGATAAATAGAATAATTTTGTAGTTTATTAATTACAGAGAGAACCGAAATTTTATATAGGCAAGAAGAAAATGCCTTAGTTCTAGCTGAGTGAAATTCTTAAAGAAACTTTGACTAATTTTGTACTCTAATTAAAATTACTCTATTCATTTTGAATAACAAGTTTACACATTGAGAATGGTGGCAGTGAGTTGTCGGCGATGTTCTCATGAGAAAGGAAAACCTATACGCTGCAGTATGCTGTGTGCTACGAAAAGTAGTAGGTAAATCCCTGTATTACGGAACAACATTGATTCCTAAAACGTGAGAAGCTCTCACGACGATTTATAAAGGACACGGCCGTGCGAGATCCTTAAAGCGAAGTGCACCGAAGATCCCCAGGGTTGTATGTAAGAAAATGAGGATTGACCGAAAAAAGCCGAACGCTGTCAAACGGCAAAGTGAAGATGCTTGTAAACGCGAGCGTATTCGATACATGTTCGAGCGAAATGCCTTCTATTACACTGCGATCGGTCTTTTATCCAAGATGCAGGTGGGCAAGAACAATTCCCACTCGGATATTCTGGAAAGATTCGTTAACCCGTCGCCTAGGCTGCTCGTATTAGCCGTGAAATAATGCCAGACCGGAGATGAATGTCGGGTGTTGAGCGTTACACCTATCAATCGAATAACCTCTATTCTATTTGATACTTAACGATTCTTTTAGTTGGACCCGTGTAGTGCGAGGCTTTTTGAATGTAATTGATTATTCATCTATACTTATTGTCAGATCGACGAGTTGCCACATAGTTGTTTCCACTGTGTCGTTAGTTTTCAGTTCGTGATTAGGTTCTTATATTTATTTATCTTTCTTGGAAATATACAGCTTTTGTTTTACAAATTTCATTTGCTCTCGTACATGTATGTGGTATATTCACAGCTACATTTCATGATTTATCGAAGGTAAAATTACTACTGTCAAAGGGAATACAAAAGTTACGCCATAAGCAATCGAACCGTGGCTAGTGTTATAATTTCAAAAGGGGACATTTTCGTACATTAGCGCACATTAACTCACATTAGCTCATTTTTTGTTAGGTTAAAAATTTGAAAACGATAGTTAAAGAAAAAAAAGGTAAGTAAAAGCAAGCATAAAGAAGAGCAGAGAACGACATCCAAAAAAATGGTGATAAAAGAATAATACGATATAAATAAAATATGAATTTTAATACATGTATACGAAACTATAGCTATTTACAAAATTGATTAGAGATAGATATGTAATTCTAAATCATACTTACCATACAATCGAATACTGCTCTCAACGTCACCAAGAGAATTTTTTGCCACACACTTGTAAGTACCCACGTTGTCTTTTTGTAAATTGCGAATTGTTAACACCATCCGGACCTCGAATCTTGATTTTTCAATTATCTGCATGTCATGTTCTTGGCCCGATATTATCATCGCTGTAGAAACAATTTTTATATTGTATTTAATTATAATTTTATTCCGAAAAAAATATTTTACTCGTAGTAATCGTAGTATCGTAATCATATCGTAGGAATGTTAACAGGAACATGCTAACGGATCACATGCGATGCATGTAGATCGCATATTTTCATTTATTACAAGTTATGCATATATAATATGATAAATAAACCTGTTAATCTAACCTATAACCTATTTAACAATAAGATAAGAATGAAATAATTCTCATGATCCTTCCGGGGAGACTGTTACCATGCGCAACAAGAGAGATACCATGCACTATAATCTGTCTATTTACGCATTTTTCGAATCATTGTTAGGTCTTTATTATTCATCGTCCACACGAAATCTATCTTGAGGTTTATTTCTATTTACGATATAGCTCATTTACAAAAAAAACTGTGCGAATATCAATGGCAATCGATACGAATTCTCAACGGTAAGTTTGTTTACGTTTTAATTCGCGACAAAAACCTATACCGAACTTGATGAAATTGTTGTTTTACTTTGTTATTTGTCAATGACATTACACTTGAGCTGAAAAATTTTTTCTCTTGAAAAATTATTGCCAACGTCCGAAGAGAGTTTTAAAGATTTGGAATTTAAGAACAATGATGATAACTACTGGGTTAATACGCATCCGAAAACTAGAAAGTTATTACTACTGCTAGCATTAATAAATTTGAAAATAATTTTCACTACAGAAGGAACCGTGCTTGTAAGTGGCACATATTCTATGCATGAGTATAAGATGCGTATTTCCGTATGTACGGTGTATATATATATATATATATATATATATATATATATATATATATATATATATATATATATATATGTAGTATAGATATATAGATATACAGTATATGACATGACCTGAGAATATTGCAAATGATCGGAAGGAATACGGAACAACGTATGAAAGTATGCAAAAATTCATTTCTTCAAACGCGCCCCGAGTCTCCATATTATAGTTTAAATGTTCCTGTATATGAACACGCACGCACGCACACACGCATCTGTGTATATTTATATAGATGTATATATGCACAAATAAGATAAAGAAAAAGGGCCACTGGATTTTCCGTACAAGCTGAAAATTACATACGAATACATTGGAACGAACTGCTCCGCAGGAATTGTGCTGAAATGAAAGCATGTCGCCCATACAGGGTTATGAACTGCTCGAAGAATATATTTGCGAACGATCAAGTGTAATTCATTCCTGCGTTTGTCTGTACCTTTTTGCTAACTTCTACACGGAAATGTTAAACCTTATAAGGAAAGAGAAGATGCGTTTCTCTGTTCCTACGCGGTCACGCCTTAGAAGAAACACATAAAACGTGACTGGCCAGTTCGTTTTAATCGTGCGAGTTAATTCCTTTAATTAACAAAACTATTCTTTTTTCTCGAGAAGTAATTTCGAAATGCGAATATCTTTTTGATTCTATCTCTTGTTTCTGACAGATAGCATCTTCTAGCTTCTTAGAAGTTGTCTACCTATTTGAAATAAATTAGATATGTAAACCGATCGATATAGAACACTGAGTTCTACGAGGTGTTCGGCTAGTGTTTCAACATAATTTAGTAAATGTTAGATATAGATATGTAGATATGTACGTAGCGTTCAAATTCATCGATGAGTAATGAATGCAGTCGCACGTTACGAGACTTCGTTAAATATTTAATCTGGTTTTATTTTACCACAATTACTTTGTGGCGATCGATGAATGATTTTATCCAATTTAATTACATATATCAGGTATGTAAATATGAAACCGAAATTTTTGTAGAGAAAATACACGTTTATTGTATGAAAATGATTAAAAATATTTTATTCGAAGTATTGCTCATCGCTAGCTACACACTTTTCCCACCTGTCTGGCAATTGATGGATGCCACGCCAAAAAACTGTCGCTCTTTTAAGGCAAACCAGTCATCGAGCCATTTTCGTACATTTTCATAAGAAGTGAAGTGCTGGTCAGAAAGTGCGTGTCCCATCGATGCAAATAAATAGTAATCGGACGGAGCCAGGTCTGGTGAGTAAGCCGCGTGCGAAAGTATTTCCCAACTGAACGCTTCAATCGTTTCCTTGACCGGTTTTGCTGTATGTGATGGTGCATTATCATGAAGAAAAATTACTTTGTGTTTTTTGATATTCTGTGCCTTTTTTGATATTCTGATCGTTTTTCACGCAAAGCTTGATTCAAATCGATCATTTGTTGTTGGTAGAGCTCAGTATTAACGGTTTCGCTAAGTTTTAACAGCTCATAATAAATCACGTTCTACGTTCCACGTTCTTCGTTCCTCACGTCAAAATTGCCACTTTTGAATTTTTTAAACCACTCAAAGCATTGTGATTTACCAAGAGCATGCTCACCGTAAGCTTCGACAAGCATTCGATGCGATTCTGCAGCAGTTTTCTTCAAATGGTAACAGAAAATCGATGCTGGCCGCAAATCGTAGTTTCCAGGAAGTAAGTTCGACATGTTTTACGCTATTACAAACTATGCTGTTGTATGAAACTTGTATTGTTCTGAGTCGAAAATGTTTGTGAAATGTCAACAAAGACTTTTGGCATCAATGACGCAGTTTAGTGATAACTACATTATCAGCTAGGGCCATCTATAGGTAAATTCCGGTTTCATACTTATAGACCTGATAAAGTATAATATAATTTATCGTGTAGATATTATCGTTGCGCTATGAAATATTTTTATATTGTTCTAAATGATACTAATTCGATTTGATGAAACTACTAAGATAATCAAATAATATGGCGAATAAATCGATTTTATTTAAAAAATGGTATATCTATAGAAAGAGAATGTCTATCATCATTGTTGGAAAAAAGCCTCGCGCGACAGCATAGGAGCAAACAAGATTACCCTTTATCGTTTACTACCATGCGTTGCTATATTGCTTTATTTGTACATACGTATATGTGACAATGTAACGCTTTTGCCTTTTCTACCAATATGCGTGCTTATATCTATGACCATGTCGAGTCTATTAAAAATAGCCAATTAGGTCCGCATCCCTGTTTTTTTTCTCAGCAATAAAAAGAGTGTAACATACTAAAATGTTGCACGAATTGTATCTTAGTAGAAGAATTATCGTACTAGATATTATTTACACTGAATTTTTCAAGGAATGATTCCTTTTTCTTGTGAGAAATAAAAACTACAAATTAAGGTTATTATACGTTTGTAGTTAAAAATGTAGAAAATAAGCAAAAACGGTGTCTCAGAAAAGCGATGCAAAGCGATAGAGAGCGAAAAAAGAAACAACGAGCTGTGCGCACGCTGTATAAATGAAATTATACTATTTGGGAAGATCTTTGTAAAGTCGCATCAAACTACAATACTATATAGCCAGCAGAAAGATATTACCGTTATCCTTGACCCAATAATTAATTGACTTGGGCGAAGCCTCGACAAAACATTCCAAGACTACATTCGTACCCAGAGGAGCACCTACCAGTTGATTAGGCACATGAATTACTGGCGAGACTGTGAAACAGAATCCCAAATAGGATGTGTAGAGGTAGAATGTTTCTCTTTGCTCGTTCTGTTAGAGATTCGTAAATTATCATCGGCCAGGATAGTCGCTACTACTCACAATGGACGTTGACAGAAATACGTTTGCTGACCGCCGGTGGCACACCGTTGATAGCGATGCACAGATAAACTCCCATTTCGTTCCTCGAAATCTTCATCAATCTTAGCTCTTCGCCGTGGTATTCGTTCACTGAAGTCACTAAACCAGATAAATACCGATAAAGATCTTGTTAATGCGATATTACGAAATTTTCTACTATATATATACAACTAAATAAGTCATACGTACATATGCATGTATAAAAACAAAATAAATATTTTCTTCATTTTTCATAAAAGACGTGTTCTTACTTTCAACAAAGTTAGTTAATTCTACAAATATGTTCTGTCTGAACAAACAATAGGTTACAATACATATTTGCAGAAAATGTAAAGTGCAACAGAGAATTTAAAAACTAAGTTACGCAAAATGTATTTCTCAATATATAACAATAAATGATACAATACCTTGTGAATCATTTCTTTCATTATTATTATTTGGTGTTTTATTAACATGTATTTGATATCTATCTTGTTCGATATATGAGAATTTACGTTTAATCCTATGCAACTAGAAGAAATTTTATATAACCAAGCATGTATAAGTATATTGTTTAATAATTAATAATCTACAGTTGCAGGAACGATTAAATCGTTACGTTGAGTTTCTGAACGAACTTTAGCTTGAATTTTTATAATCCTTTTAACACAAGTGAGGCAATAAAGGAAAGTTAAGAAACAAAATTCTCCGTGCTACCGTTTCATTAACAACTTATGAATCGAGCTAATTTTAACGTAAACAAGAAAGTTCAAAAAGCATACAAAATTTCTTTAAATATATTCCTAACAATTCGTTGTAAACCTAATATCATTCTTACGGTTTGTTAATTAGTTTTGAACACAGTCATTTGTAGTTTTATAATAAATTACTATGATAATTAGAAATTTATCAATGTGTTCCTTATATTCTGATATTAAAAATTGAGATATGATTGAATATACGATAGTTGAAATAATTTCAAGATAATATAAAACAAACACTATATTCGGGTATTTTTTAATCATGCCAAAATATATTTAGGTTGGCAGGAAAAACTAGCCAACATACCTAATGTAAGCGTTTTAATACAATTTGTTACACTTGTTCTTTCTCTGTGCCAGTGACAACATTGCACCGAAACGCGCTATACTTAATGTGTTTTGCCACAAACTTGTGAAAATATCGATTTTCTTAAAATTTCGAGATACATTTAAGGTATTGGTTCACAGAACTCGTAATTCCCCGATTAATTGTATAAGAACAGAAAATAGTAGGATCGTTTGCTTGCAGCAAACGTGCATCGTACGTTCCTCCAGTTTCATCAACAATCACAGGATTCTACCTGGATATGAATAGAAATCTGTTAGCAATACTATTAAAATCTATAGTCGTTAAGCAGAAATTTTCATTATTAAAATTGACAGGTATTCGAGGCTGTCGTTTCTCTTCTCTTGTTGTCCGTAAGGATTAATTAAAGAAACAATGTTGCGCCATATCGTTTAAGATGCAGTCTCTATTTAGCTACGGTAATAAAATTTCTCCGCTAAAATGAACGTCTTTTTGTAGCGAAAATTCGAGTTAACCATTTTATAATATGTCTTTTGTAACTCATAACGTCAAATTCATAACATCAAAATTTATCAACAAATCTTAAGTAATATCACATCATTACAACTCTACAGTACGTTGAGACGACTACTATCGATATCTTTTTTTCTTTTTTTTTTTAACAGAAATGTTGGAAACTAAATAAGATACATATAATTTTCTTAGAGAAAATTGCAACTAAAAAGGTAAGTCCGCAAAATCGTCGTACTGTTTGCTAGCCATTTCAAGGGAAATCGCTAATTAATGAGCTTGTGACTTATAAATCATCGCTTAAACTCTCGGTGAGCTGTATTACTTGGTGTAATATCGGTAATTACACAAGTATAATATCCACGATTTGTCAGGAAACCACGATTTCTTGAACAAATTCAAAATTGAAAGCGAATGATTAGTCAAAGAGAGAAATACAAAATAAATAACTTAAGAAACCTCGAAAATATGAAACTAGTTAAATGTATCACGATCCAAAAATCAGAAATACCAAGCAGATTGTCATAAAAAATAATTGAATCTTTTAGATAACGTCTTTTAGATAAAAGCAAAGAAAAAAGTGAATAATTATTGCTATTATTGGTACGACGATATTATATATTCTTATAAATTAATCGCGTACGACATTTATAATTCAGATTTCATAATATGTATTATATTTTAATGTTCAACTATCTGAAATTTTATGTTGCTCAGATATTTCTCGTAGCCAGAGATGGAGAGTTGAGGTGGAAATAATTGCCATGTTCTACAACAGAATTATATCTAAAATATGATAGAGATCATAAAGTATTTAACAGATTTTGTGAAAAAATGGTAAAAAAATTGAAGTTCGTCTTTGTGAAAGATGTATCCTGCTGACATTGATTAGTGATTTCTGACATCACGATAACATGACACTTCATGTTCGAATCAAGATGAAAACAAGAAAAATATCAAATATTCACGTTTAAATTTCCTACAAATGCATAAACACTGCAGTTTAAATAATCAGTTTGTTTGAAATCAGCACCCCGTTATCTTACCGTTTATTCATAGGCGCGTACACGAAATTGAAGTAACATCTTACAATGAATGAACTTGCAGACCTCGTATTTGGGTTGGCAACGTTTCTCCCTCGATACCCAATAATTATCGGTATTGTAGGCTAACAATAAGTTATCCCGTTTGCGGGTAGTTAGGGGCCACTGCTCTTAGCACGTGTCGCGTCGCGAGGGTTGCACTCGCATACATTGCCACAACATCCTCGATATAATTCGCCTGCTATTGGTAACACCATGCTAAAGTGAATGCTAAATGCGTCGTTTTGGTCGAACCATCGACGTAGAGCGTAAAGAGAATGGAGGAATATAACTCGGACCGATGCTATGCGATGCGACGCGACATTTCACGATCAAACATTCCGCAATTTTATGAACGCTATGTACTGATCGTTTCACCGGCATGTTGTGACGCCACGCTACGCCACGCCAACGTTTCAAGAACGTAATACAGTTGTATGAATGGTCGGTGATATTATTAAAAAGTGGGTTATTTAGAGAGAATCTCTTCTCTTTTTTTTTACATTTTTTGTTTAATTTTGACGCAAATGTGCAGTAGATGCATATACAACAATAACATCTGGAATACCATGGTGTCTGAATGTTAATGCGAGTCACGATCTTGATTGCCTTTACAATTAGTAATTAAAGCAGTTAAACCAGTCAGAACCTGGATTATGCATACGAATATAATATAGAATAAGACAAAAATATCCGAGTTGTCCGGAAAATTCGTCCCGATTTTCAAAGAAAATTCAAACATAGCACATTTAAATTTCGATCTACATCTGAATTATGTAAGTGCCATTTTGTTCCACAACCCTTCTCCATCTTTTGCACAACTTAAATATCCCATTCCTCCAAACTTCTCGGGTATTTCAACGAAAATCTTTTCAATATGATTCTTAATGTCGACCAAAAAGTTAAAGTTTCAGCCATCAAGGGAATTTTGTAATGACCTAAATAAGTGAAAATCTGAGGTTGCAATGTTCGGTGAATACTGGTGGGGTACACATCCCAACCAAGATCTAACAGTTTTTGTCAAGTAGTCAAAGACACATGAGGCCGCACATTTTACTGATGAAACACGATAGCTTTCTGATTCGCTAATTCTGGATGTTTTTGTTCAATTGCTATCTTTAATTCGTTTAATTGCGAGCAATGCTTTTCAGAATTTATCATCTGGCTGTTTGGTAGGAGCTCATAATACAAATGTAATATGTAATATGTAAAATGTAATTGTAAATAATCCATTTTTCATCCCCCGTCACTACTTGCTTCAAAAATGATGTCTCTTTATTGCGTTTATAGAGCGAGTCACAAATGGAAATGCGAATCATCAGATCCTTTTCCGTTATATCGTGGGAAAGCTATATATCAAAACATTTTACATAGTCAAGCTTCACAAAATGCTCGTGGATGATAGATTTCGGTATTTTTAACATTTCTTCTAATTCATGCGTCGTGGATTATTCTCGATCAATGTTTTGTTTTGATTTTCATCAATGGTGGAGGGCCTACCCGGGCGTACCCGATCTTCCCAGTTGAAATCACCAGCTTTAAACTTGGCAAACCACTCCTCCCGTATAACCTCAAAATCTCTACACTGGCGTCACTTTAGGCGACCACCTTTAAACATCCTCCAAACAATCGACACATCGCCACCCTGGTAAAGAATTTCCAAAGACAATATCCCCACCATCATTTCCGTTGTCCTTGGATAGTATATAAACCCCGAATATTGACGACCAAGTCAGTCTGAACTGTGAGCCGATATTTGAACATTGTAAGTGGTACCCAAGGATCTTGAACTCTCGAGAAATAAAGTTTTTTGTATCATCAAGAGAGTTTCTTTTTTTTACGTGACACTCGCACAGTTCTTTCAGCTATAGTACTGTTATCATAAACAGCGCATATTTTGTTTGCTGCTTATGTGGCATTCTTGCCTCTCCAGTAAAAGAAAAGCATCAAATGCCTATAATACACTTTGTTCCCTTTCATATTTAAGAGTCTATAAAACTGACAAAAATTAATATATCTTAACCAAACTTTTTTTAAAAAATGCCTGAAATATCACCTTTTAGAATATATACACATGTCATTTGTTTCCAATCTTCTGATATACTCAGACTTGCTCTAATGCTACCTACCGAAAATCGGAACGAACTTTCCGAACAGCCCAATATTTTAGAAAATAGATATTTAGTTGCAGGTATGTGTTTCAGTCTGTACAGTGATACTATTATGGAAATAATACAAGTTATAAAATGACATTACATAATAAAATAATACTAGCGGTACAACGTTTGTAATAAATCGAGGATGCGGATATTTCGAAATTGTCTACGAACGTGCTTATGTATATAAAAATAAACCAATTTCGTGAGTAAATCGTTAACGTGATCCGTATAATTGAGACTTCTATTGATTCCGTAAGACGTTGAACAAAATATTACTTAACAATTTCTAGAAAGTTACACGTCCCTCGTAGGCAATTTCGGGTGAGTCCGTCATGAAGCAACGGTTCTTGATGAACTAAGGAAACTAAAATACGAAGTGAATCAGGTTCAAGGAAAATATAATTGTATACTCCACGTTATACCGGCGAAATAGTTGAAACGTCAGCTATATTATATCTCACCATGAGACTTCTGGTTCAAGGCGTTTCCTGCAAATGGTTTTCGAATTATAATGTTCTTTCCGTCTTCTCTGCGCCACGATATTCCAGGTGGAGGCACGCCTCTTGCACGACACGTTAGCTTCACCTATACATGTTATGGGACCAAAATTATAAAGAGACTTCGTTATTACCGGCCGCGGAATAAGGCCGGATCACGTATAAATGTTTGGAAAAATTAAAGTCGCAGGCTCGTGTGTGAAAACTATTCGAGCGAACAGTTGAACTGAATTTGTTGAAATGTTGTTCGATATTTCGTAAGGTAGATTGATTATTCGATAGATCAGCCAAGTATTCAACGGGTAGGAATGGTTAAAAATGCTATATGCTTTACAATCACTGTTCTCATATAATTTACGAAAAATTACATTTTTTTCTGTTCGGCTCCCTCTGATTCTTACATTTTCATTTGAGATTTTATTCTACAAAAATTCACACAGATAAATACATAGTGTACGTTATAATTTATACAGAGAAATTTCGAAAATTTATAATTAAAGGGAAAACGAAGGCGATAATCTAATTCTAAAATAACAAATTTTCGGGGGACGGAGAACGTCTCGGCTGATTTCAAAATTTTCATGACGTCAGCTATTATGAAATGAAAATTTATAAAACTTTTGTATGAAATTATATGGCGCAATTCTTAATTATTGTTGAAAATCGTTTCTTTGCAAACTTAATAATAATAATAATCATATGGAATATTCATATGGAATATTGTTCATTACCGAGTGATAAATTTTATCGTTACGTTTCACAATCTAATAATTGTTTTATTTTATTAGGTAAAACGCGTTTTGAAGTATTTTAAATTCTGTGTCGATAAAATTGTAGGCTTGTCATTCAAGATGAACCGTGTTGAAGAAAACTATAAGTGTAGTATCTAAATGGGTCTTTAGAGGAAAGGACAAGTAATGATGTTTTGATTTAATAAATAATATTCAAAACAACGAAATGATTACAATGCTGTCGTACGTCTTATTCTCATACTCGGCTTTCGACTTCCCGATTCACACTCTTCGACTTCTACACTCGCTCGCTCTCGCTTCTCAACTCACACTGCACGCCTTTTGCATTCGTTCTCTCCGGCTTCTCAACTAACACTGCCTTTAGCGTCTCTTTGTCTTTTCCCGTCCTATCGGACACGTGTCCCGAAACGCCCGTGGCCAGGGTCTCGCAGGCCCTTTCCACGAAACTATCCACTTGAAAGGACCGACGACACATTGATGTACCCGACGATGCCGATGTAACGTAAATCACGTCAGAGACCAGGACACACACACACTGCGGGCAGGATGGTGTCCCGATCGGCATACTTCGAACCCGATGGACCGATGAGGGAGACACATGGCGGTCTTGGCGACAATGTATATTGCCGAAGTGCCTAAAGGTTCATCTATGTCCTAACGGTCCTTCCACCAAATGTTCTAGAAGCGTAGCAACGGTCACGTACGCTTACAGGGTAGTGGGGTTAATGAGGGATGACAAACAAAGAAGGAACAGATGTCACCGAAAGTAAAAAATATTGTAAGAGTCTCAGTCTCGAACGGTCACGGCTAGAGCTCAAATGTGTCTTATAAGTGTATAAACGAGGAAAAAATAAAGTTTTCTTCTTTCTTTTAAATTTCTTTTTATTTTACGTGACATTTTGGCGATCCGTGCCAGGATCCATCAACTTCAAGGAAACGAAATTACGCATTTCGGGCTACGGTCAACTTTGAAGATTGAGGATCAGTGGATCACTGTAACAGAGCAGACACTTTCGACGTTTCGACAAAGGAACACCGCAACGGAACCTTTCCTACGACGTAAACGATCAAGGTGAGCAAGCCCTGGATTCTTTTGCCAAATACAGAACGAGAACAGACAGCACAATTAGTATAACAATGGAAACGCCACGAGAAGATAAAACCGAAACTGTTAGCGCCGCTTCAACTAACAGCGGAATAGACCCAACAGTTAAAGCTTTGCTTGATGCAATGCAGAAGCAGAATGAGAGACTGACTCAACAAATGAGTATGCTTACACTGCGTATGGATGAAGTTCTAGCAAAAACACAAACGGGAAATGTATCGGAGGCCAGTTCCCTAATAACCGTAGACGAAGTAACCCACACCGCTAAAGATCAATCGGTCCTTCGAGAACCTCGCCCATTACATCAAACACCACCTCAACCATCTTGGGAAAGGACTTTTCCTGAACGCAACCAGAGCTAAAAGCTAAGAGTGCATTAAAATGCATTCCGATATAAAACGGAGAGGATGATATAGGCGTGGAGGATTTTATTCATGAAAAACAAGAAGTAAGAATAATGTGTAGCGAACCAACACTATTACTAAAAATGATTAAAATAGAGAAAATTGTAGGAAAAGCCGCAATGGCAATCCGCAATATTCGTATTACCGAATTCGAATCTCTGTACGAAGCATTGAGACGTAATGTAGCTGCGCAAGTATCAGTGAAGGAACAGTAGGACGAATTAAGAGGAATGAGGCAAGGAATAAACGAAAGCGTGCAAAACTATAACCTCAGATTTCGAAGTGTTTTTAGCAAACTCCAACACAGCATTGCCAACGACTATAGAGACGAACTAACTCGACGAGTGATGAACGAGCAACTATACATGGACTCTGTGACCGACTATGTAAGAGGCCTTCGTCCAGAAATAGGGCAGGTGCTAATGGCTAATTTCCCCCCAAACCTCATCGAAGCAGAAAGGAAAGCAATGAATATGGAAAGATACTTTTGCGAGCACAGCTCTCGCGGACAGATGACACGACAAACAACCGCCCCGCCATTTTATCGTAACCAGGCGTCTCATCCAGTAGACAATCGCCTCGCTATTACAGGTAACACGAATAATAAAACTCCACTCACACAAAACATTCGACCAAGAACGAACAATTTTACGAAGTTTGGGAACAGACCATTAAGCGAAAGGGCGCAAGCGAAATGTCCCAAATGCAATCGATTGGGACACCTTCCCAATCAATGCCAAAATTTTCTAATACCGCCTCAAAGAAAAGCCCCTCCAGGAATAAACCACGTTCAAGAACAATCGGAATTAACAATGCTACCTCAGGAAGATTACCCACAATACTACTACAATTACCAGGACGACCAGGATTGCGATTTCTCGTTGACTCCGGAGCAGGAATCAACTTGCTTAAACAAAGATGCTACCCAGGAAGGACAACAATACCAGACACAAAGAAATTCTCCATGGGACATTCCGAATACGAATCTAATTCCAAAGTCAAATTGAATTTGTTCGACAAAAAGATAGACTTCTCTTTAATAGATGACGATTTCCCAATTATAGAAGATGGCGTATTAGGCTTACCCGGTTTGAATCAATACCGATTCGAACTCTCCAATGAAACACTGAAATTAGATAACAATACCCTACTGCTGCAGTAAGAACCAACCCTTGCACCCTGAGAAACCGTTCAAAAATTGTATACCTCGAAGGGAAGCCAACGCCAGTGTGCTTTATCAATGGTGGTAAGTCCTCAGTTCAAGTTTCTAACATTATCGAAAATACAAATACCATAGATCAAATCCAAAAATTCAAATCTTCGATTCGACTATCGCACATAGAAAAACCTCTCAGAGAACCTATGGAAAAGATTCTTCTCTATTACATGGATGTATTTAATTTAGACAGCGAAACATTACCGTGTACATCTCTTGCTAAACATTCCATTACGTTGAAAGAAGATAAAATCATCAACGTAAAATCCTACCGTCCTCCTGAACACCATAAAATCGAAATAAACAAACAAATGACGGAAATGTTAGACAAAAAGATTATAGAACCCTCCGACTCTCCCTATAACTTTCCCGTCTGGGTCGTTCCAAAGACAATCGACGCGTCGGAGAAACAAAAGTGGCGAATAGTGATTGACTTTAGAAAGTTAAACGAATTAACGGACCAAGACGCATATCCATTACCCGACATTGACGATATACTATCGCAACTAGGGAACGCAAAATATTTCTCCGCTTTAGACTTATCCTCGGGATTACATCAAATACCCATGGATGAGAATTCGAGGAAATACACTGCATTTAGCACACCACAAGGACACTTCCACTATAACAGAATGCCATTCGGGCTCAAGAACGTACCCGCTACTTTTCAAAGAATGATGGATACCGCGTTAAGGGGTTTAATTAACAATCATTGTTTCGTCTATCTCGATGATATCATTATATTCGGGCAATCGATAGAGGAACATAATAAAAACTTAGCCATTATACTCCAAAGGCTCAGGGAAGTAGGTCTAAAAATACAACCCAATAAATGTGAATTCTTAAAGCCCGAATTGGAATATTTAGGACACTTAGTGACAGCAGACGGAGTAAAACCTAACCCTAAAAAGATAGAAGCAGTAAAGAACTTCAAACTACCCAAAAATCCTACGGATGTAAAATCGTTCCTTGGGCTAGCCGGATACTATAGGAAATTTATTAGGAATTTTTGAAAATTGCCAAACCGTTAACAGAACTAACTAAGAAAGACATACAATTCCACTGGACTGACAAAACACAGCTTAGCTTCGATACATTAAAAGAAAGACTATGCCAAGCGCTAGTACTAAAATATCCCGACTATACGAAAACATTTACGTTAACAACGGACACCAGTAATGAAGGTCTAGGAGCCATCCTTTCACAAGACGGACACCCTTGTTGCTTCATTTCAAGGACATTAAACCCCCCTGAACGAAATTATACCACGACGGAAAAAGAATTATTGGCCATCGTTTGGGCAGTTAGAAGATTTAGGCAATATTTATTAGGCCGCAAATTCAAAATTCAAACAGACCACCAAGCCCTTAAATGGCTGCACAACTGCACGGGCCCCTCTAGTCGATTGATTCGATGGAGATTGAGATTAGAGGAATACGAATGCGATATAGAGTACGTAAAAGGAAAGGAAAACGTAGCCGCTGACACCCTATCCAGAATACACGCGATAACACAAACTGACGTTTTATTAAGACAATTCAGAGACTGGGAAAAATCAGAAGAAATACAAAAATTATTGAAACTAACATCTAACAAAGACAACTTTTTCCAATTAACAAAAACATATCTGGGCCCATATGACGAAACCGTATGGTTACAGAAAATATCAAACATACTTAAAACAAATAGAAAGATAGGAATAGGAGACAATAACTTAAACGCACAAGACAAAGCACACATAAAAAGATTTCTTTTATTTTTTAATGACCAACGCGACGACATAGAATTTGCTTACGAACCAATACAGAGTTTAAGTGAAGAGGAAATAGAACAAGTACTAAAAGAAAATCATGACTTGGTAGGACATCCCGGAATACAAAAGACGTACGACAGAATCAGAGGCAAATATGATATCCCACACCTAATAGACAGAATAAAAGGCAGAATAGGAACTTGCGCGACATGTCAAACATCAAAGACTACTCGGATAAGAGGAAAGGAGGAAACACAGATAACCGACAGCCCGTTAGAACCTAACGACAAAATCGCTATGGATGTGATAAGTCCGTTTAAAAAGACCAAGATAGGAAACCAATACATTCTCTCTATACACGATGAACTAACCAAATATTTAATACTTGTGCCCCTAAAAACACAACAGACCCAATCAATCTGGAATGCTTTACTGAATCATTACATATATATATTCTCCGCACCGAAACGTATATTAACTGACAGAGGACAAAGTTTCATTAGCGAACTAATGCAACGATACGAAGAAGCATTTAGGATCAAACACATAAAAACCACCTCATTCCATCCACAATCCAACGGAAGCCTAGAACGAACACATGTTGTAATATCCGACGTGTTAAAAGCTATACAAAACGATAATGGAACAGAATGGGATCAAAACCTAAATTTTGTGTGTCTAGCATATAACACTATGGTTTATGATGCCACTGGATATACCCCTTTCGAACTAACATTTGGACACAAGGCCAATCTCCCCTCTACCATATTCCAAAATCCCCAAAGAACATACGCTGATGAGGTTAGCTTCAGGAAACGATAATGGGATGCCAAGCTACTTAAAGCCAGAGAAACTCTAATGAAGAGTAAACAAAGATACCAAAGAGATCAAAGAAAAAAAATTATTAAACCTCAATCCATTTTTAGAGAAGGAGATTTAATATTAGTTCATAATGATCATAAAGAACACAAGTTAGATACTGAATGGCTAGGGCCATACACCATTGAAAAAGTAAAAACCCCTTATTACGAAATAATGGTGAATGACTCGATTAGGAAAATACATGGTAATCGTATTAAACCTTATTTTCCAGGACGGTCTTCACCTTCTTCATAAGTAGCTGTTATGCACTTTGTTTTTGTTTTGTTCTGTTGATTAAGACAAAGAAGAAAACACACTTTTAACCAATTAGCCTCCATAAAACAATCCTGAAGAAACACTAAGATTTTGGAGGACCAAAATCAATCTAAGGAGGGGGGTATGTAACGTAAATCACGTCAGAGACCAGGACACACACACACACTGCGGGCAGGATGGTGTTCCGATCGGCATACTTCGAACCCGATGGACCGATGAGGGAGACACATGGCGGCCTTGGCGACAATGTATATTGCCGAAGTGCCTAAAGGTTCATCTATGTCCTAACGGTCCTTCCACCAAATGTTCTAGAAGCGTAGCAACAGTCACGTACGCCTACAAGGTAGTGGGGATAATGAGGGATGACAAACAAAGAAGGAACAGATGTCACCGAAAGTAAAAAATATTGTAAGAGTCTCAGTCTCGAACGGTCACGGCTAGAGCTCAGAAGTGTCTTATAAGTGTATAAACGGGGAAAAAGTAAAGTTTTCTTCTTTGTTTTAAATTTCTTTTTATTTTACGTGACACCGACTTTGTTTATGGTTCGGCCGATATCTCAGGCTTTTTGTCCACGATACTACATAAGTAGCTTGAATTTGTAATGCACAGTGTTTCGGTGTTGCGAGACTTTATAGCAAAAATATGTCATGCGATACAATTAAATTTTCCCACCATCTTAGAGACCAATAAATTTCCTACTATACGTAGCAAACAATACTGACAAAGATATATATATTGCAAACGATCATTTTTAATAATTATGAAATCAATGAATATGATGCCAAGTAAGAAATGGATTCTGTTTAACGACGTTAAGAATATTACACATATTTGAATGATAAAATATATATTATTCATATGATTGAAAATAAATACAAGAGCTTCACGTAAGACACTACAGAAATCTCATTTACGACATTACACTAAAAGTTGTCAGATATAAAAGAATGCTCCGACTTTTAAAATTGAATGATTTTCTCGATATTATAATTGTGTGATGCATAAATAACATGACATAAATTATATTACGTAAATTTTTTACCAATAATTACCACAGGACCAATGACTGATCTGATAAAGCTGATAAAGCTCTGAGCTTCGATGTATTAAATTGTGACATTGCATTTCTAATATCACAATTGGAATTTAATTTGACATATCCTTATGACATTTATGAATTTACGACCTATTTGATGAGAATTAAATGAATTAAATTAACTTAAAATTAATTGATATATACGAGGTGTTTCTCAACCTCTTACGTCAAATCTATGACGGCTATTTTTTATTTATTATTCGTTATTCGTTATTTGCCGTTACTCATTTTTCACGGGAATCTCACGTGCGAATGTCTCTTTCGAATTTGAAGAATCAGTTTACACTACGTTTAAGAGATGTAGCGAAAACCTAGGCTGAAGAATATGTCGAGAACGATCGGTCCTACTTGGTGTTTGAATGAAGCAAGTAAGTGACGTTGAAACGTGTGTATATGTAGTAAGAAAACAGCGCAGCGGAAGAAAGCACCCGAGAAATGCGTGAACTTGCCACTTGAGTACGTGGACTGGTATATAGTGAGTAACAAACGTATTATTTTACGCCCCACGTATGAATACATTCGTCATGTACGAGTTCTCAAATCATGTAAAGTAATGGAGGACGCGTGAAAATACAGCAGAACGTCGATTGCGGTAGAACGATGAATAAATCAAGTTATCAGACCAATTATATATATATTTGTCGGAGATGAAAGAACACCGGAACCTTCCCTTTGGAACTTTGGGAAGACCCCTAGTATTGTAATTTAGATTTCACCATAGCCGTATTAAGAAACTGTGGTTATTCGATCCGACTGTACTTATTTGAGATTTATGATCATGAGCTTGGGCTCGAGGCGACAACCAGTCGCCGAACGTAATCGCAGTCAAGGGATGAACGTTTTGTCTAACAAAGGCATGAAGTAACTCTATAGCTTTCCTTAAAAGAAATACTTGGGACGGGGCACGACGGTAAACGTTTCAATGGTTTCTGCCCCGTGGCTCGCCACGCGCAGACTTTGTCCTTCGGGTAAGATGATTGCCAGATGTCAACGCACCTTCACAGTATATGTTTAGCTGGGCGAGGACCCGCTACGAATATTAAGTTTCAATTATACAAAGTCTTTCAACTAGACAAATAGCCTGTGCCCCAACTACGGGAAGATAAGAGAAATCTATCCTTTCACGAACGCTTCCTACTGGCAACTTTTCCCAAGGACAGCTAACATCCTTCTCTAATCACCAACGTGGAAATTGACCAATTAACAGTAACGTCAATTTCCCTCACACTTCGAACGAAGACTTTCCTCTGCGAATCCGACGATCTTGTGCCCTTACACGCACCCATTATAGTTTTCCTCGACAGCGTCACCGTGATGGAGAGACACTCTCTTGTACGATCTCATCAACGATTGAATTATCATCCTTATACGTAGTGATTGCTCCTTGCATTAACATTGAGTACAACTTAGACGCTACAGAAGAGTAGAGTTCGTCATCCCGTGGACCGCGGATTCGTTATTGAGCCTAGGATCATTGTCTTTAGATTTTCGAGTATCTAATTATCGCGATTACTTGTCAAATTCTATCCTAGTCATATTTGCATTTGTAAATATCTTCTCTATTGCATAATGATCACGTCTAATGCCAATAGGGATTCGTTTCACGCCCTTAACCTTAACTCTAATCTTAACGCAAACCCGACATATATATATTTTTTTTCAGTTCCGCCTGTGCAGCCGACCTAAACGGACGTGCGAGACGGTGCTTCAGTGAAAGTGCGGCGAGAGGGATGAGAAAGCAGTAAAGTAAGCGCCCATCGCCAAATCGTGGAACATGCAGATTCCACCAATAAGAATAGCTAATAAAGGAGAAACATAGTTTATAAATAGAACCATAGGCTCTACCAATACGCAACCAATTAACGAAGAACACGAAAATAAAGAAACAAACGAAATAAACATGAAAATATCACAAGACAATGACGGGAACGACGAACTAACACACCACGAAGAAAGCTGGCAAGACGGTGGCAACTTCCAGCAAAAAAAACGTAAAGTAACCCCGTGCACAAGCGGCAGGAAAACTGTACTAGCAGAAAAAAACAATGGTTGCAAGATATCAAACTCAGTAACTCATTTAGCGCACAGCCAGAAGAGACAGTAACGGATACAACGGAAAAACCAACAACCCGCATTGCTGAACCACCACCAATATACTTTCATGCGAAAATAATAGACCCCCTCATTGAACTGCCAAACAACACAGGGAAGGATAACTACGTTATTAAACGGATACAAGTAGACCAGATGAAAGTGCAAACCAACACCTCAGACACATTCAGAAAAGTGACAATATCACTAAAGGAGAAAATGCAGGGTATCACACCTATCAGTTCAAAGCCGACAAAAGCTACAAAGCAGTAATCAGGGGTTACACCCAAAAACAAACACCGACAACATAAGCGAGGAACTAGCAGAAATCGAACACCAGGTAAGGTCAACATAATGGTAATGAGCAACATAAACAAGTATGATATCAAACAACCATTGCCGCCATTTCTAATTGTGCCAGAACCTAAAGTCAATAATAAAGATACATATGAAATCAGAAAATTACTAAACACAATAGTAACAGTGAGCATCAAGTATCTCGGAGTCGTCATCGACTCCAGTCGGAGGTTCGGTGCGCATATCGAGATGGTGTGTAATAGAGCCGACAAGTTAATAGGAGCCCTCAGGGGAATACTACCCAACATCAACGGGCCGCCCAGTTTGGCTCGTAGGCTCTACTACAATGTGTGGCAGTCCATCGTAACTTACGGAGCACCGGTGTGGGCTAGAGCAGCGAATACCGATAAGAACAAGAAAAAGCTGAAACGAGCACAACGAACGGCCCTCTGCATAACAACGACGGCATACCGTACCGTCTCCCACGCGGCACTGTGCGTGTTGACCGGGAATCTCCCGATTTACATAAAGATAAAGATGCTCGGAGAGACCTACGAGAGGAACAAGATCCATGAGTCCAGGAGTGGCACGGATGTCGGCTGCAAGCTGAAGGAGGAACTGGAGGCGATTCGCAAGAAGGCCCAGGAGGACTGGCAGAAGGAGTGGAATAACTACAAAAAAGAGAACGTCACAAAGAAATTAATACCGAGTGCGTTGCTATTTACCAAAAAGAAGATGGACATCGATCACCACACCATGCATCTGCTAACCGGGCATGGGAGCTTCGGTGTCTATAGGAAGAGGATTGGCAAGGACAGCGACAGCGACTGTCTCGACTGTGGAGACCCTAACGACGATGCAGAGCATGCCCTCTTCGCGTGCCCGAAGTGGACGGACAGAAGGATCGAGCTGGAGAACGCTCTTGGCGAGAAGATAGACGTGGGCAATCTGATCGCCACGGTGACCGCCAAAAACGAGAGCTGAGAAGATGACATGAGCAGTAACTGCCCGAAGAAGCAGATACAACGGGGCACGAAAGGACAACCCTGATGACTGCCGACAGGTTTTACCGGGGTTGTCTGTACTCAAAGCGGTGGAAGAAGGAGGAGGGGTTTTTAGTGGGTATGGCAACGACATCCGACCGACTCCCACACAACCCAGTGATGCAGGTCAGTGCATGCGTAATAGCATTTTCCCCTCCTCACGGGGGAAAAAATTAGTAACAGTGAAGCCACCTAGACACAAAAAAGATATCCCACAATGCATATGGTGTCAGCAATACGACCACACAAAAAATTATTGTAACAGAAGCCTGGCGTGTGTTAAATGTGCAAAAAATCATTTAACAATACACTGCCCATCTACAGGAAAAATACAGGAAGTTAGATGCTATAACTGTAACGGAAACCACCCAGCCAGCTATAAAGGACGTGAAGTCAGAAAACAATTACAACGTAAACTGTTGCCGCCGCTACGAAGCATGGCATACAATAACTTACAAGAGCAACAGGACAGCACAAAATCCGAGACAATATCAAATTTACATCACGCAATAAACACTAACCACAGCAGCACCAACACATTTGGTAGTCGAAGTTACGCGTAAGTAATCAGCCAATCGCCACCCTCTGACAACCAATGTCACTATAACATCAGCAACGACACTACACAAATGAAGGAACTTCTCAAACAATCCATCAAAAACACCGAAATGCTAACTAGAATGATAAGCGAACAAAACGCAGTTCTCAGACAGCAAACGCAACAAGTCACAGTCATGCTACAACTGCTTACAAACGTGCTAAACAAAAAATAAAAACGGAAACGTTGAAAATAGCAGCCTGGAACTACAAATGGCCTACAACAACGGGCCCTTGAAATTAAAACATTCATATACAACAACAATATAGACATACTACTTGTCTCAGAAACACACTTCACTACAAAAAGCTACATGAAAATACCATACTACACCATATATGATACCAAACACACCCCAGGAAAAGCGCACGGAGGGACCGCAGTGATAATCAGAAACGATGTCAAACATAATTTACACAGCCAAGTTAATAAGGAATATATACAAGCAACCACCATTACAGTTCAAACTAGCAGCAACTACTTCTAGTTGTCAGCAGTATATGTACCTCCGGGACACAAAATAACATCACAAATGTGGGAAGGGTACTTCCAACACTTAGGGGACAAGTACATCGCAGCGAGAGACTACAACTCAAAGCACACGCTATGGGGATAAAGAATTACTACACCTCGAGGCAGAACCCTAGAAAAATACATTAGAAGTAATAACCTGAATATATTATCCACAGGTAAATCGACATATTGGCCGACTGATCTGAACAAAAAACCAGACCTACTTGACTTTGTAGTTATAAGGGGACTAAACACAAACAAACTAAAAGTAACACCCAACCTCGAGCTAGGATCTGATCATACACCCATAATAATTGAATACAGAAACAAACCAATATTTTATAGCAAACCAGATGCACTATGCAATAAAACCACCAAATGGCAAACTTTTAAAGAAATAAATAAAAGAAAAATAAACTGCAACATCCCATTGAAATCTCCCGAACACATAGTGTTCTGTGTGATGCCTGTTAGCAGGAGCAACATTGACAGCAACTATCCAAGAAGCAGCAAGGACAACCACTACACTCGAATCAACCAGCAGACAAACAAAAACAATTCCGCAAGAAATACTCGAATAAATTAGAGAAAAAAGAAAAGCGGAAGCTAAATGGCAAAAACATAGAATTCCAGAAAACAAAAAATACCTAAACAAACTTGCAAAGAAAATAAAAAACAAAATAAAAGAGCACAACAATAACGAATTCGCATAGTTCATAGAGACACCTTCTGCACATGAGAACGCCAACTACTCCCTATGGAAAGAAGAAGCAACGAAGAACATGCTGAAGAATTCTCTAACCACCTTTGCAACACATTTACACCACGCAATATCAACAACAGCAACCTCAAATGTCATACGGATGAGGATACTGTTAAGAAATGTTAAGTTGATATGACCGCTAGTTACTAAAAGGTTACTTTTGTAACCTTTAGTTAAGTTATGTTGCTACGACTCCTAACGACGCTCCTTTGTCTTAGGAGTCGACCACGCGTTAATTTCTAAGACGCATCCTGTGTGATTAGACGCCTGCTGTGTGATATGGCGTTTTGTATAAGAAAGAAAATAAAAGGTGTGATAACCAATCCGGGTGAATCAGCTTGATTATCAACCCCAACCTATATAAAATAACAGATACGCAAACCATTATCACCTCAACTGAAAAGGAATACACCATACCTAAAACAACAGCACAAGAAATTAGGAACATAATCGATAAAACAAAAAACAACAAAGCACAGGAATCGACCTAATCAATGGCAAAATCTTGAAAAACCTTCCGCCAAAAGCGACAAGGCTAATGACAGTAATATTCAATGCAATACTAAGAATTCAACACTTCCCCAAACCATGGAAATTGACACAGATCAAAATGTTACCTAAACCAGGCAAAGACCCACACCAAACTGCATCCTACCGAAAAATATCACTGCTTCCAGTATTTGGGAAAATACTGGAAAAAATAATATATGGCCGGATAAAAACAATAATAGAGATAAAAAATTAATACCGGAACACCAATTTGGATTCAGAAACAACTCCACGATAAAGCAAATGCACAGGCTTATCAACGAAATAATAATAGCACTAGAAAACAAGCAATACTGCACAGAGCGTGTTTTGGATATAGAGAAAGCATTTGACAAAATTAACCATGAAAGCCTACTACAAACAATTAGGAAACAATTCCTGGAGCAAATACACCAATTAATAAAATAAAATAAATAAAAATAAAATCTTATTTAAGTAGCAGAACCTTCGTAATAAAAATCAAGGACACAGACTCTGAAGTTAAAGACATCGAGGCAAGGGTACTGCAAGGAAGCGTCCTTAACCCAATACTATACACATTATGCACGGTTAACATATCAACAACCACCAATAGCAAAGTACTGACATTCGCAGACGACACAGCCATACTAGTCAGGCACACTAACCCAGAAACGGCAGTCAAATTACTACAAAAACATATCACAAAAATAGAAAAGTGGCTATAAGAAAAACAAATAAAAGCAAACCCCAATAAATGCAACCACATTACATTCACACTACGGAAACAGATACCACCAAACATCCTACTGAACGGCACGCACCTAACACAAACAAAACAAGTCAAATACCTAGGATTCCACTTAGATACACAACTCACATGGAAACAGCATACTAAGTCAATAATTGACAAAATACAGACAACAAGGGGACAAATGCATTGGATAACAAGTCGAAAATCCAAATTAAGCATAGAAAATAAATTAAAAATATATAAAACGATGGTGAAACCAATCTGGACGTACGGAATACCACTATGTGGGACAGTAGCAATGAACCATATATACAAAATAGGGACAATGCAAGTTAAAATTCTTAGAAAGGTAGTAAACGCCCCATGGTACGTCAGAAACGAGGACATACGGAGGGATCTGGGAATCCCAACGGTCAAGGAAGAAATTAGCAGATACGCAGAAAAATACAAATCAAGAATAGCAACACACTCGAATTGGCTAGCGGCGGAAACGTTCAGCACCATAAACATCGACAGAAGGCTAAAAAGGAAGCACCCAGCAGACTTCGCAAAGGATATAACCTAGCAAACGCGAGGATGGTACCCCGCTGGGGGTAGCCACCAACATGTTAATATAACTGCTAAAAAATTCGACCTAATGTCCAAAATGAACAATTTCTAAATAATAAGAAATAAATATAAAAAAGAAAAAAGAATTATATTTTTGAATCGTTTTAAACCAAAAGCCAATTATTCCATCCTATATAATATTAAAATTTCTCAATATCGTGAGTGTAAGTAATAATATACTTTGGAGAATGACATTTCAGATAATTTCAATATGACATGCTTAAAACATAAACATGCTTAAATTTATGCAAAAGAGTGATTAGAAATTTATTTGACAAAAAGTGCGTTTAATTAAACAAAATCGATATTAGGTAATAGTATTAACTGAAAGGAAACCAAAGGGAGAAAAAAGATGTCTCTGAATAAAATTTCGTCGTTGAACGGAACGAGATAAAGTTTAACAATTTAAGAATATCAAACTCCGCTGATCAAATTGCAACCAATTTATCATTAGACAATAGTAAATGTTCAATTTAGTCGATGTTTCGAAGGTGGACTGTGTACACGATTGACAATCGGTGAAATTCGACTGATTCGAAGTTTCATAGCCTATTTGAAAATAGAATCAGCTTAGAATTTCGTTCATTTCCGGGATGAGCTTTCCCCGTTACGAGTTGATAATCGAGGCACTGAAGTCAGTCGATTCCCCGTTTCGATTAAGATAATAGGGGTGGTTAATTGATTATAACACTGAGTTAACAGGTTAACAATACACCTTTTATTCCAACAATTGTTTCTTGTAGAATATAAGTTTTAGAGATAACACTTAAGATGTCGACTGATAGCCAATAAGTTAAGGTCATTGACTGAACGGAATACGCAATATAAGTAAAGATAGTGATTGATCAAAAAACGCAATGCAAGTGAAGTACGGCGACGATGATACCGCGGAGGAAAACTAGTGATGGGTGTGTCTAAGGGTACGGGATAAGCAGATTCGTTAATGACAATTTTCGTTAGGAAAGTGAGGGCAATGGTCATTGGTGCTAATTGGCTAAGAAAAAAGGTTGGTGAGTAAAGAAGGGCGCTAGCCGCCGCCAGAAGAAGGTCGCTCGTGAGAAAAACCATATTTCCAGAATCCTAAGGACAACATCAACTTAAAACATACTTGGGTGGTTTTAAGGACTTTAACCGTGAAAAATGTTAAAATTTATGTTCGGTCCTTAGGATTATTGAGGATATGCAATAAAGATATTTAGACATCTGGCGGCCATCTTGCCCGAGGGGTAATTTTATGTAGAAGGCCACGGGACGTAACAATTACTATCACGATTAAGTGCGAGTTAAATGTACGCGTATCGTATTTCTCGATTAAATTTAATGAGAAAGACTGATTGGCTATCAATTTACCTGCCTTCCTTCGCGTACCATGGCGTCGCTAGATGTTTCTTCGGGAATAAAGTCCGGTGGCACGACAACCGACAATATACCTGTCTGAAAAGATATAATATTACCTTGTATCAGTTAATTTCATTCATTTATCACGCTGCTGATATTGATTTTATTAACAGAAAGATTTTTTAAATTCGGCCAATCGTGGGGAGACGCGATTGCGAGGAAGCGCGTCAACGGGAGTCGTAAATTCCCGTTACGATCGACACCGCGAATAGATCGATCACCTGATTTCCGTTAAGATAATAGGGAAGGGGGGTTGAGGTGGTATAACTCTGTGATTGACAGTGTTATAAATTATGTATTTCCAACAACTTATTACAATCACACAAGTTCGTAACGCCACTGCTTGTGAGTATGAGAACTGCTTTGTTTATGAGTATAAGAACTCTTTGATTGGAACTGTCTTGGTTAGAACTGCCTTGCTTTTGATTTGCCTTGGTTGTGATTGATCCCTTGAGTTGAACTCCTTTGATGCGAGTGCTAGAACTCCTTGAATGTGACTGTTAGAACTCCTTGATTATGAATGTTAGAACATCTTGAATGGAATTGTCATATAACTGCCCTTCCGTTCTTATATACTTGCGAAGGAAAGCTCAGTATGGGTGTGATTTTTGACCGAAGGAAACTGATTCGTTGTTCATACTTTTCGTTATGAAAAGTGAGGACAAGAATCCGCAATACCCATTGGCTAAGACCAGCGTTGATGACTGAAGATGGGAGGAGTAAGCATCCTACCAACGTGACTCATGGGAAAATCCAGACATTTCTATTAGGTAAATGTCTGGTTTTCCTCACTGTATAATTACTGGTTTTTCCCATTATATATGTCGGATTTCGTTAGAAATTTTGGGCGTGAAATAATTAATAAGTATAACAAAAGCTATTGACAATGTTCCTGGGCTCAATAACGAATCCACGGTCAACGGGTAAACTCTTTGTACAATGGAATACATTTTGTAGCACGCAGACACGTTAACTCAGACGCTGGGTTACTTTCAGACTCTCTCCAAGTCAATGACAGAAAACTCTCCAAGGAGATCGCAAAATAAAAGACAGATACAGTTACATATATCAAATACATATCGATCGGGAATATCAACAAATTCCCAAGCGCCGTAACTAGGCAGTTCCACATAAACCAGCATTGCTCCTGATCAAGACTTGATTGTTTATACAGCGTGTCCCTTAACACTGGCACCTCCTCTGTAAAACATTTCGTTCATCCCGTGACCGTGGCTA
>JACXIR010000744.1:286089-310082 GCA_014825875.1 Bombus ignitus
AATACATATCGATCGGGAATATCAACAAATTCCCAAGCGCCGTAACTAGGCAGTTCCACATAAACCAGCATTGCTCCTGATCAAGACTTGATTGTTTATACAGCGTGTCCCTTAACACTGGCACCTCCTCTGTAAAACATTTCGTTCATCCCGTGACCGTGGCTACGTTCGGCGACCAGTTATGTCACCCCGAGCCCAAATATTGGTAAATCTTCCAAAAGAAAGGCCCGATGTCCCTACATCTCCGACATATAATTACCGGGTTTTTCCATTATATAACTACCAGCTTTCTCCGTAAATTGTAAGAACGTATAATAGACCTAAGGACTTTTTAAGTACCAGTTATAAACCGAAAGTACTTGGAGGATTAACGGTTCCTGTAGGTTTATAAGACTCGGTTTATGGTGGGACCTTAGGTTTATTGAAGGTCTTTCTATTGGTGCTTGGGCCTTGACGGCCAGATAATGAAGGACGTCGCGCGGACCTTTTCACGCGACTTAATGGATTTAAAGCTCGAAGAAACAATCTTTTTTGTAAAAAATCTCTAATCTTGGAGAAACAATAGAGTAGACTCCCCTAGTGTCGTAGAAGAAGTTGAGTTGACCCTTCTTGTATTGTAGAAAAAGAAGTTGACTTTCCTGGTGTAGTAGAAGTAGTTGACGTTTTTTGCAGTAGAAGAAGTACAAGTTGACTCTCTTGGTGTAGAAGAAGTAGAAGTTGACTCTCCTTATGTAATAGAAGAAGTGAAGTCCGTCCTCGTGTTATTATGGAGGAAAGCTCGGTGTGGGTGTGGCTTTTGAATTAAGAACGTGGATTCGTGTTCACACTTTTCGTCAGGAAAGTGAGGGTAACGATCAGCGATGCCCTTTAGTTATGATCCACGTTAATGAATGAAGAGGAGGAAGCCTCCTACCGACGTGGCTCGTAGGTGACCTTGTTCATAGGAAGAACCTGCTTTTCCGTTAGACAAATTCCACTTTTTCCGTTAGGTAACTACTCGCTTTCTCCGTAATTTTTAAGAGTGCCTAATAAATCCAAGGACTTTTCTAAGAACCAACCGTAAACCGAAAACACTTTTAGGATTAGAAAATCCTACACGACAAACAGATTAACTTAAAAAACATGTGTTAAAACAATTAAGTTAAAAAGTTAAAGTTTATGGCGGGTCCTTAGGTTTATTGAGGATCGGAATGACGGTACGTGGGCCATAGGTTCCAGGCAATGAAGGACGTTACACGACATCTCACGCGACATAACATCCCGGATGAACTCGAAATCAAGCCCTTTCTTACCGAATCTCTAAATTATATCCATGCGCATTACTCTTCGTGAGCGAGACTGAATAATATAAAAACTCCTAAATCCTGACTGTATTTCAGTTTCTTTAACCCTTGTTGCAGTAGAAGCTGGACCAACTATTATGGAGTTGTAAAGCTGTGCTAGCAAGGGGCATACGAGGCATGCTCGACGCGATGACGACGCCGACGATAATGTTGCCAATGCGTACCACGGCTTTCCATTAATTAACGGTATACTACCGAAAAGTATACTACGTAACAATCAACTCGTCGGGTGATGTCGAATATTTTTGAGCTGGATAACAATCCTCTCATAAATTTTTTACCATCATTTAAACTATTTTCGACATCTCAAAAATTCGATATTTTTTCTTTCGTAGAATGCTGATTACTGATGTTTTACGATGGACGAGCGTCTTTTCCTGGTTTCTTCCAACTACGTATTCGTTGCTTCCTTGCATGAAAAGATTTATTACACCTGGTGCGCGCTGATTCATTGCGAAAAAGATTCGTTCAGGAATGTTTCACCAAAGGCTGTCTTCTCCTGCTTGTGAATGATTCCTGAACCAGGCAAAAATAGGTATGCACTCTGCGCCTCTTGTCCATAAATACCGATTACTGAAATGGGTTTTATAGTGATCATTTTCTTGAAACCTTGTAGTAATTTAAAAGACTGAAGAGTTATGTTAGGAACATGATACATTTACACTGTACATGTGAATGTGTGTGTAAGCGTCAGAGGACGTCCAGGCCTTAGTTGGGACAAAAGACAAGAGTCAGTCGTTAGAAGTATCTGGAAGAGTCGGTTGACAACAAGCGTGCGTGCGAGTAGGATTTCGAGGTCTCTAGAGTATAAGATATATGTATAACTGTTGTGTGCTAAATAAAGGGAATTATTTGTATTTCCGAATCCATTCTATATCTTTAAAGTTATTTAATCGAACTTAAAGTCTATTCGATCTGTAGGGGAAACCTATAGGTTTCGAAGCAGAGCTGGTTATAGACGTGATACTTGTAATTGTCTTGAATTATCGACAGTAGTGAAGCAGCACCATGCACGAACAATTGTAATAAGCGGAAAGCCTTACTAGATGTCACGAGTATCTCTTATTAACGAACAAGCTGTTATATTATTTAACGAAGTGTCATAATTCCTTTCAGAGATTTGTAAAGAAATGGATATAGCACGCACAAATGTCTTCACCGGGTCTGTCCGAAATGATGTTGACATCAAATGACAGGACATCGCGTTGCGTCGTTGCTACAGTCGAAGGACTTGTTTCTACTCTAATATCTTTCTACTCCACTCACAGTTTAAGGACGCCATCCAACAGTCAGCAGAACGCGGAGGCATCTGCTCTTACGTACTTCCACGAGGTGTGCGCGTAATTGCGAGAATGCAATCTACGTTACGACGAAACTTCAATCGTTATAACCGAGTTGTGTCGCAAGCCACCGATCTGCTTGAAACAATTTCAACGAATACGTTACTAAGTAGAGGTAAGCGAGCAAATATGTGTACCTTTTTTGTTCTTTGTTTCTTCTTGGCAAATGTTGAGAAAAGTGAATTTTCATATCTCACAAATATTCGGACGCTACAAACTGATGTTAAAAAAACTAAAATGCGCTTTTTAAAATAAAAGTTTAATATTTTGTGCGATACCCCTTTTGTTCCACACGTTTGAGGCAGTTTAATGTTGTATTTTATTCCTCTGTTGGACGAACGTATCGTTTTTCTTTAGTATTTATTGTTGTTTTTTACTAACTCTACGGTCGAGTTCATTCCATTTACTCAAGAGGCTTTTTCTACCCTTTCACGATTCTATAAAGAATGATCAAATACCCTAAGCGCTGCAGTTGCAAAGCTATTGAAGAGAGCTGAAGTAAAGCATTATAGCATCGTCTGTGTCACCCAAAGTGTCTTCGCTATCTTCTCCTAGAACAGTTCAGAACTATACATTTCCTTGCAATATCACGTTATACTATACAAAAAATGTCTCGTCGCGTCTTTTGTAGCGAGTCTCGATAAAATTTAGACCATGCATTCAATGCACAATTCAATATTCTCTAATTATCCCCATATTTCGCTATTCGTACAAACGGGATTGTAGACCATCCGTGAAGAAGTACATGAGGACATTCGCCGTTACAGCACGGGGACTAGAAGGAAGTACAATTCGTGGAAATAAAACTGTTTGGAAATTTTCTATTATTTCATCATCTTTACTTTTTTTTCATATGCGATAATGCAATTCCCAATACGCCGATTTATAATTTGCTTCTATGTGCTTTCTTTGTCGATTACGGAGTTGAAACTTGAGATTGTATTGGACTCGTTCCGATGAGAACAATATGCAGGGAACAGGAAAGATAAATGATGTTATTTCAAAGGACATGGAAAATTCGGATAAATCTAGGCTAATAATATAGTATCGCGGAAATATTAGATATAAATTTTTTCTGATACTATTTATAATTTGTACTTCATTTACAATAAATTAGTTATACAGATATTAATTGGACAGAAAACGATGATTGTTTAATATGGAACTAAATGTAAAAGTCTTACTCTAATTGGACCACTCTCGCAACTGCACAATGCCAACAACTCAATCTCTCAGCTACGCTAGTAACTCACGCAACTCGGCAACATTAACAACTCCACTCTCAACAACGCTAACACCTCTTGCAACTAAACAACGCTAACAACTCTACTATTCGACTCCTCGATTAACTCTACCATCTCGACTCATTCTCACTTCTCGATCAACCGCTTAACGCTTCTCGATCAACAACTCTTTAAATTCAAATCGTCCCCCTCCACTAGCATTATTTTTTCATCTCTCTAATCCCATCCTGTTAACGCTCCGCAAGAACTAGGTGACTTTAGTCACATAGGCTTTTTTCCCTGTGTAAACTAACAACCGAAGGACAGACGACATTGTTTTGATCGATTTCTAATCAGGCTTTTTCCTCACGATACTACAATAATATGTAAAAATTTACTTCGATCAAAATTGATATTATTTCCAATTTCCTTTTATAAGGCCGAAATTCAAAGATCATCCAATAATGCTTCGAGAATGTTAACACTGCAGAAAGTAATAGCGAAAACATATATCTATAATCTCATAATATCTAATAATCTGTGAGAACATTAAAAATTTTCTTTCTTACGCAAAGACGACATGGTAAAGTGATACTATAGCTACAGCCTGACCGATTTCTTAAAACTATTTATCATGAATCGACTCAGTGAATATTAATGACACAAAGGGCTTCTCTCCATTAAACATATTACGCAAACCAACAGATGAGATTCCCTTCATCGCATCCCCCGTAAGCATATTTCCTTCCGAGGCGTATTTTGTGAAACGCGGAGTCGGCACAGCTCGTACTCGAGAGAAGTCACCACGTGCGAAATACGATTAGTCGAAATGAAACTGCTCATAGAAACTCCCGAAGGTAACTGCTAAAGAGTGATGTCGAGTTTTCCCACTCGACCGTGGCATACAAAATAAGAGCGGGGCGGAACGATTCGGAGTTTATCTATTATCACTATAACGCTTTCGCTTCTCTTTAGACGGAAGAAACCTGTATTCAAGTTCGAAGGGATTTCCACTGACTGACTAAAGCCCTACTTTCCACTTACCGCTAGTCTCAAATAACTCGCCAAGTAACGAATCCGCGGCCAACGGGATGGCGAATGTAGTGTTTTCGTCAAAGTCCAAGTTGGACTATATGTTAAAGCGCGAAATATTCACGGATCGTAGAGACGTTACTTAACTCGATGATGCGATCGTACGCGAGAGAGTGTCTCTCCGTCACGGTGACGCAGCGAAGGAAAACTAGGATGGGGTGTGTCTAAGGGCACGAGATCATCGGATAGAGAAGAAGTCTTCGTGGAGAAAAGTCTTCGTTCGGAAAGTGAAGGAAATTGACGTTGCTGTTAATTGGTCAATTTCCATGTTGATGGTTAGAGAAGGATGCTAGCTGCCCTTGAGAGAAAGTTGCTAGCGGGAAGCGTCGTTCGTGAGAAAAATAAATTTCTCCTATCTTCCCGTAGTTGGAACGAGGATTGTTTGTCCGTTTGAAGGACTTTAGTTAACAACATCCTAAAATTTATAGTGGGTCCTCGGTCTAGCTGAACATGTACTGTGGAGACGTCTGGTAATCATTTTGCACAAAGGATAGGATCTGTGTGTGGCGAGCCACAAGACAGAAACCGTTGGAATGATTACTGTCGAGTACCGCTACAACTATTTCTTTTTAAGGAGAGCTATAGTATTACCCCATACCTTTGTTCGACAAAGCGTTCATCCCTTGACCGCGGCTACGTTCGGCGACTGGTTGTCTGGCGCCTCGAGCCTAAGCTCATTATCACAAATCTCGAACAAATACAATCGGATTGAATGGCGACAATTGCTTAATTACGGCTATGATTAGAATCTAGATTATAATGTTAAGAGATTTTTCCAAAGTTCCAAAGGGAAGGCTTCGGTGTCCCTTCATCTCCGACATGTATATAATTAAATATACATAATATATACATGTAATACTATTATATAATAATATTTACTACTGTAAGCTACAATAGCTTTAATAAAAACAATTTATATACACACACATATACCATTACTATATAGTATTATATAGCATTATAAGTTAATAGTGTTATATGTTAAAATGTTCTCAGTGAGTAAAGTAAGTAAAAATGCATTCAACCGCGTATGACTGTTTTGCACGTGGGTACAGCACGTCTATATTCCATATACTTTGTACCTGCACGCGATCTGATCTGTCGGAGTGAGTCGCACCTTGACTCCTTAATTGCGCATAACCAGTTGTCGCGGCAAGATGAATAAAAATTATGATATGGATGATAATGATAATGGATTTCGTAGTCGCGCGACTAGTCACAAGTAGAAACGAGCCCTAAGGCTGGTTTCACATGGGATTATACGTTAATGTCACCATTTGTTTTAATGTTTCACGTATTGCGATACTTGCGTTTCACGGAAATCATTGTGTGCGCGCTTCCATTGGTGCATATGTGTATTAAGTATCTATCATACACTTATCGCACTACATATATGCCCGTGTGAAGTTAGTTAACGCATTTTCTACTATGTTTCTCCCGTTCATTACTTATAGATCTTGTAACGGTCAAAATGAGGGAGCAGGTTTTAAGTTGGTAACAATTACTATTTCTTCTCTCTCTCTCTCTCTCTCTCTCTCTCTCAAGAAGAAGAGAGGAAAGATTGCTGGTCAAGAACGAAAGTCTGGATTCGATCTGAAAAGTTGGAAAATTAGATCTCAAAAGAGGAACTCGACTCTATCTCGAGCTATATCACACTTTGTCGAGGTGAAATGAGTATACGAGGGGAAGCTATAGGGAGGAAAAAAGGGTCGTACAATTTGTACAGTAGCGTGTATGTTTGTGCAGCCATGATTTGATACCAAAAGGTACAGCTTCCTTGTGGGACGTCGAAAGAATGAAAAGTGACGTTTGTCCGTGTTGAAGTGGTCACCACTTCTAGGAAAACTCCACATCTGGTTTTTTTAGTTTTCCCAAGCGCTGAAGCCATCGACAGCATGTAGACAAAAGAATAGCAGGAAGGCAGACCATAAACAGTAGACAGGCGACGTTGGCTTCGGGTTTATCAGTTATAAGGTAACACTGCTAGCGTGCGGATCTGGACCAGCTCAAATTGTATTCCTACTCATTATTACACTTCAATATTAAATCAAATATATATTTTGTACCTTACACTTTATCCACGCGTTTTTCTCTCTTTATACACTGAATAGGAGTTTGCTGGTGAGTGCCGAAGGGTGCAGACGTGTGTCCAGTGCCCTGTGAAGTTCACAAAACTCCACGTGACGCCCATCTGTCGGAAGCGAATCCAACAAACCTAGCTAAGTGTTAACAGCCTCTCGACTAGTTCTTCCATACTGAATTAACTAGCTCGATGATGGCCCCAACATTCCATTAGCTCTCCGGAGCTAAATTATAGCACTGCCGTTCTTCCTCCCCCGTGGCAAAGGGGCAACACATCTCTCTTTGCAAACGACCAGCACACGAAAAAACGCAAGCTGGAACCAATCAAGACAAATGTGAACAAGAGTCAAGCTAAACCAGCAGCTAGACAAATGACCACCTACAACAGATTCTCAATACTGGAGACTACGGAAGACTCCATGAATACAACCGAAACGGTAAATAATCTCCATACCCAAAAAATTCCCCCTCCCCCGCCAATATACATTGACGACGTAATCGACATCCAAACAATGAAGAGGACCATTGAAAAAGATATCAGCAAAGAGGACTACAAGCTAAAAATTGACAACAATTTGTTGTGAAAATTCTGCCGACCCACCCAGACGCCTATAGAAAACTAACTAAGTTGCTGAATACTTTGAATGCAAAATTCCACACATATCAGCTCAAGCAAGAAAGACCATTTCGTGTGGTGCTACGCAACATCCACCACTCAGTCGACCTAGATGAACTACAGTACGAACTTCAAAATCTTGGCCATGAGGTAACAAACATAAGCAACATTAAACATAGAATCTCAAAAAACCCACTATCACTATTCTTCATAGATTTAAAACAAAAAGGTAACAACAAAGGAATCTACAACGTCAACCGGCTGATGAACTCCATAGTTAAGTTCGAACCACCTCTTGTAAAGAAAGAAATAGTACAATATAAATGGTGCCAAAGGTACGGCCACACGCAGAAATATTGCAACAATAACTTCCGCTGCGTAAAATGTGCAGGTAATCACCCCACTGACCAATGCACTAAATCCCCGGAAACCTCCGCCAAGTGCATTCATTGTCAAGGAGAGCATCCTGCGAACTACAAAGGATGCTCAGCCTACAAAACACTACATAATATAAAGTATCCAGAACTGAGACCCAAGGACATACCCATACAAGAACCAAAACCCCAAAACTCACCTCACCAACAGTATCCTATGCGCAACACAAGGAAACGTAAACAACTCGAAAACACACAGTCTACACACAGAAAATAGAATTCCCAGCCCACAAAACACAGACAACTTCACCAGACTCGAAAAACTTATCGAGAAGCAAACTGAGCAAATTAACAACTTGCTGTCACTACTCACGCACTTCATGATCAAATTCATATGCACAGAAGCAAAATAAAACCAATGCGAATAGCTCTGTGGAACGCCGACGGTCTAGCTCAGCACAAATTTGAACTAGAACTATTCTTAAAACAACAGCAAATCGATGTGATGCTCATATCCGAAACCCACTTCACCGACAAAAACTACCACAAAATTCACGGCTACAACTTCTACCACACACAACACCCCAGCGGAAAGGCCCACGGCGGCACCGGAATCATAATCAAATCAAACATTAAACACTACGAACTTTCACCATTCCAGAAAGACTACCTCCGAGCAACAAACGTAGCAATAGAAGACTGTCATGGTACAATCACCACTTCAGCTGTATACTGCCTTCCCAGACACTCCGTCGCCAAAGAAGACGTTGATAGCTTCCTGGACACCCTGGGCAATAGATTCATAGTTGGAGGAGACTACAACGCCAAACACACCCAATAGGGCAGCGGACTGGTTACAGTAAGAGGCAAAAACCTCCTCAACAGCATAATAACCAACAACCTCCACTACCTTACCACATACGAACCCACACACTGGCCCACTGACACAAACAAAATACCCGATCTCCTTGATTTCCTCATAACTAAAAATATCTAGGTCAAGACACGTCCAAATAAATTCCTCGGCTGATCTCTCCTCTGATCATTCCCCCGTGATAGTAACAGTCAGTTCAACTATCATCGAGAATACACCTAATGGCTCCATACGTAACCAACACACCAACTGGCAGCTCTTTAGAGAAGTCTTTACACACACAACTTCAGCCTCAACTTCACTAAAAACCAATGAAAAAATCGAAGCAGCCACGGAATACTTAAACACGAGCATAATAAACGCTATCCGCTTCTCCACACCGGCAAAAGCGTCCATCAGCAATCACGAATACCCCCAGTACATATTTAAAAAAATAGCAGAAAAACATAGACTAAGAAGGATATGGCAGACCCATAGAACGCCGGAGGACAAACGCAAACTAAACAACGCAACTAGAAAACTATCCAAAACCATAAAAAACTACAACAATGACCGTTTTCACAAATATCTGGCCAGCTTGTCCCCCACAGCCGACTCCAACTACTCACTATGGAAGGCCTCCAGGAAACTCACGCGCCCCCCACAAATAATACCTCCAATCCGCCGTCGGCAGGGTGGATGGGCGCGTAGCCCTATAGAAGAAGCCAACCTACTTGCCAAACACTTGACTGAAGTATTTAAATCCTATTCCCCCATAGCTGCAGCGAACGTTATCGAATACCTGCACACTCCCTTCCAAATGTCCCCTCCTATTGAACCCTTCACTTCCGCAGAAATCATAGAAGCAATCAGTCGCTTAAACCCCAGGAAAGCAGCAGGTCACGACCTAATAGGAAATAAAGCAATCAAGGAACTTCCCATAAAAGGGATTGCACTCATCACAATCTTTAAACGCTATCCTCCGCCTTCAACACTTTCCGAAGGCTTGGAAAATCTCACTGATCACCCTCATCCCTAAACCCGGTAAACCAATATATGAAACCAGCTCCTATCGCCCAATCAGTCTTTTACCTACCCTGTCTAAACTATTCGAGAGGATGCTCACGAATCGTCTCCTTCCACTCCTAGAAGAATTGAAAACACTCCCCGATCACCAATTCGGCTTCCGAAAACAACACTCAACAGTAGAGCAAATCCACCGCATAACCCACATGATCAGCCAAACCCTTCAAAAGAAAAAATACTGCTCAGCGGTATTCCTAGACATCCAACAGGCATTCGATAAAGTATGGCATGAAGGGCTACTCTACAAGCTTAAAGAAATCCTACCCCACCCATACTACTCCATTTTAAAATCCTACCTAACCAACAGACAATTCATAGTTAAATGCCTAGACGCCACTTCCGCAACATTCCCAATAGAATCCGGCATACCCCAAGGTAGTGTCCTCGGACCCCTACTATTCTCCATCTACACTGCCGACTTACCTATATCAAACGAGGTAACAATAGCAACATTTGCCGACGACACAGCACTATTAGCTACCCACGCAGACCCGGCAATTGCCTCATCCACTCTCCAGCGAAGTCTCGACTCCATGGAAAAGTGGTTCCAAAAATGGGGCTTCAAAATAAACGAAAAAAATCATCTCATGTAACCTTCACGCTCCGAAAACAAACCTGCTCCCAGGTCACCATTAACAACACAATAATCCCAAGCAAGGACTCCGTAAGATACCTGGGCATGACCCTGGACAGGAGGCTAACTTGGAAAAAACATATCTCAGAAAAAACAAAGCAATTAAAGGAAAGAAATTCTAGTGGCTCACGGGTCGACGCTCCAAACTAAACATACAGAACAAAATAACCCTCTACAAGGCCGTAATAAAACCTGTCTGGACCTACGGAATCCAACTATGAGGAACAGCAAGTAATTCCAACATTGAAATACTCCAACGCTTTCAATCGAAAACGCTAAGATCCCTATTAAATGCACCATGGTATGTTACCAACGAAACAATCCACCGTGACCTCAAGATTCCTACTGTCAAAGATGAAATACACAAGTCCAGAGGCAGATATAACACAAGAGTCAACAACCACCACAACCCATTAGTTACCCAACTACTGGACACGACGGACCAGATCCGCAGACTAAAAAGGAAATACCCTCTAGATTAAATCCCTAGTTTCTACTAGAACCAACAATATAAAACTATTATAATCCATGTCATTGTATCACGCCAAATTAAGTTACTGAAAATTCTCAACGAGAATTGATTGTAAATATTCTAATAAATAATAATAAAAAAAAAATACCGAATACAGAATACAGAAATACACCGTTACAGAAAATAGCTCGATAGGTACCCTATTTTTCTCGTGCTCGGACCTTGAAAAACACTTCATTTTCCTTAAATTTACAGCATAATTGAGATGTAAAACAGTGACGTAATAAACAATGAAAGGGAACCATAAAGAACAATATGCATAATATGCATTGATATGCGGTTCAATTTTATTTTTGAAAACTTCCGTGTTTCCACGATTAGCAGACACGAAAGTAGCCAAGTTTAACGAAGAAAAATAATCCAGCAGATTTTACTTTCATAAGCATCTCCAACGGAAAACGTAGCTCATAAAAGAAAAGTTTTGTAATAACAATAGGAGGTTAAGAGGAAATTGGAGATCTTGGAGTATTTATAAACTAACAAAAGGTTTTATTACAAAAAAGTCTATATCAAGAAAACCCACGCTATTTTAAATAATATGTTATTATTTTAACAAATTCGTATAGTTTATAGTGCCTTAAAATAAAGATCTGCCAACCATATTTAGTAGTGACGTAATTCAAAAGAAAGTTATGTGTAAACTCACAGTAAACTTTTCTGACATAATATTTCAATACTTAAAAAAATTTTATTATTATGAAATATCGACATGTTATATGATACTTGACCAGAATCTAAAATATAATAATGTATTTAACATTAAACCTGCCAATACTGGTCAAATTAACCATTTAGAAATTTTTTCAGGAATTTAACCATATTTAAACGTTATTATATCGCTTCATAATTTATGACTTTTTATAAAACATGCATACAACATATTTTTTGGTATTTACTTTGTTTGCTTCTTTTTCTAAAAGAAATTGTATTCTGTCTTGCCTATCGCAGGCGGTCAATTTGACCGGTCGATAAAATATTTTATTTACTCTTAAAATAAGGCTATATCAAGGTCAGATAACAAACAAAGTCAGTAATAAGAATTAATAACAACTGTTACGCCCGTAATCTTATTATAAACAATAATCCATCCCTCGATCAAGATGGCCACCAGGTGTCAAAACATATCAACTCAGGTCCATAATAATCCTAAGGAACCGCCATAAAATTTAGCATTTTTTACGGTCAATTGTTACAGACATTTTAAAAGTTGAGAAGTTTCTTAGGGTTATTGCTCATTCCAATAAAACACGGGTAAAGCGGGGTTTACTCATATTCAACGGTCAATTCTACCCTCGAGCAACCGTTGGCGGAGAACGGCCAGCTCTCATCAATATTTTCATATAAATATCGCCGTTACAGACCATATTCTTACTTGCTATCGTCCTTTTGACCAGAATACATCTTAGTTTGTTAGCCAATCAGTCGACATCTAAACTTGTTATTTCTAAAACTCAGACAGAAAGTATCTCAGAGCGCTTTGTGTAAAGTTGATGTAAAAGAAAGAATAAAGCTTATATAATTTGACAGTAGTTTTGTATTTCGCATATGGTATTACTCTGTGATAAATATTTACCCTAAAAATGTCAACACATTCAAAAAAAAAGAAAAAAAAATTATTAAAAAGAATAACGGACATAGAAGAAAACCGTTCAGTATGCGATGAACAAGAAACTTCGGCAACTGAAAACAGTATGGAAACACATGAAAAGCTATTTACAATTCAACCAGAGTTGAATATTATAAATAAGCTTTCACGTCCAGGGCAAAAAGGAAAGAAATTATCGTTGACATCAGGGAATGAGACTGATGTAAAGAACCAATGTATCGAAACTGGGCCCGATGGAACAGTTTAGAAAGAAATAGATGCAAGTCTCAAACCTGGCAGGGCATCAGTTCATAATATTTTTAAGGATATGCCAAATGGCATATAATGAAAGGACAAGTAAAGACGACATTTTATCTTATCATTTATCACCGTATAAGGGATGATATAATGAAATGTACAGAAGAAGAAGCATTTAGAGTATTGGGGACTAAGGAGCTAGATAGAACAAAACTAGATGCATTTATTGCCCGTGGTGCATATCAGGCAGAGAATTTAGATGTCTCATATTTGTGGAATAAAATTTGGAGACCTGCATTTTTTTCAAAAACAATAAGCAGAACTGACTTTGCTGAAATTGTGAAGGTTATACGATTTCGTAAGAAGAGCGAAAGAAGCTAACGTTTACGAACCAATAAATTTGCAATGGTATCTACAGTATAGGACCGATTTATGGAGAAATCACAAAATTATAAACCTGGTGCACACGTTACTTTTATATAAAGAATCGCGGGAAAAAACCAAGCAATAAAACTACCAACAAGTTCAGATTCACTACAACAAAAAACTTGTGAATTAAAAAATTGTAAAGGTTACAAAACTAGGAAAATCTGTTCAAGATGCGGGAAATATGTATGCCGCAAACGTACATTTGATAATAAGATCATTTGTAAAATGCAGCGAAGTTGAATAAGATATATCTCTATATAAATAAAAGTGTAATTCTATTTAATTAAATATAATTGAAATTAAACAGAAGTAAATTTAGACGAAATTTACTGAAAGTTTATCATTTTATATATGTATATATATCAGTTATAAATTGACCATTACCTAAATTAAATCATAAGAACCATTACTTCTTTAATCACCAGTCATTTTGACCGGACACGGTAGGAATAGGTATACACAAAATGTTGGTAGGTTTAGTATTAAAATAACTATTAATTAGTGTAGTATCGTGGGGGAAAAAACCTGGTTAGAAACTAAGCAAAAACAAGGTCGCCTGTCCTTCGGTTATTAGTTTACATAGAAAAAGCCGGTGTGATCAAAGTCACCTAGTTCTTGCGAAGCGTTAACAGGACGGAATTAGACAAAGGGAAAAATAGTGCTAATGGAGTGGAGCGATTCGAATCCAAGGAGCGGTTAATCGAAAAGAGATAGTGGGTCGAGAGGTCAGAATTAATCGAGGAGTCGAAGAGTAGAGTTGTTAGAATTAATCGAGGAGTCGAAGAGTAGAGTTGTTAGAGTTAACGTTGTCGAGTTGCGTTGTTGAGAGTAGAGTTGTTAGCGTTGCGGAGTTGCGTGAGTAGCTAAGTTAGAGTAAGATTGTTACTATTAGTTCCATATTAAAAAACCATCGTTTTCTGTCCCATTAATATCTGTATAACTAATTTAAAATAAAATAAATAGTATCAAAGAAATCGTATACCTAATACTTTCCACGATACTACATTAAGAAACAGATACATTGTAATTGTAATAATAGATAATCGAGGTCACTTTTATGGAATGTTTATTAATGTAACACGTCAAAGAATTTGGTAAATATAAGAAAGATCATTAAAAGTAATGAAAAAGATTCCTCTGAATTGTATTTTTCAAAAACATCATGACTGCTTAAATAGTACGCGACAGTCATTTCTCAATTACATGGATAGCATAATTTTTACTAGCTTTATTGGAATCGAAAATGCATTATATCCCTTTTTTTAAAGCGAAATTTTATTCCACCGTGAATTCTGTGTTTATGAATGCGTTGAAATTTTTAACATAGAAAGGAAATGGGTCGTCTAGCTACTCGTCAATTTTATGTAAGGTTCTTTGCCTTCTACGCTTCTAAGAGAGACCAAGTTGGAATAGGTAAAAGTACAAATTTTATTTTATGCAATATACAAATTATATGCATTTAGATTGCTGCGTAATCATCGCGTGTCATTGTTCATAGATAAGGGAATTTAACTTTATTGGAAACAAGTTCTACAATTCTGCAAATTCTGAAATAACTCATGCTCTGTTCAAATTATTGGAAAAAAATTGTATTAATGTTAAGTATAAGAAAAAAAAGGATCGACCGAGACTTTTTTAAATAAAAAATACTAATAAAAGATTTATGATAAAATTTTTGTTAATAACAATGTAAATATACGTGGTTAATAAGTAGCATCTAAAAAAGTTTGCCCTTTGCTACGAGAAAAATGATCGAAGCTTAAGTGTTATTGCCAAGGTGTTCATAAGCGGGAGTTCCTGAACTATCTACTACTACTACTAGACAGCTTGTGAGATTTCCTGGTATGCCATGCTTTTGAAGCTTCTAGAGGAATACCTTCGATACTTGCAGAAATTGTAACATTGTAAGTAACTAATAACTCTCCGTCTCCATTCTCGTCCCCATTCCCAAATTTTCATATTTTAGATAACAATAGCGTAGCTGCTATGTATTTCCATCACGATACCGATCATAAAAATCATTAGAAACTGCCAGAAATATGAGAATGCGCATATCATCGTGCAGTCGATTAGTTAAAAATTCAACTAATACTGCATTGTAGTCAGAATTACATGAACACAGGTTCCGTTAAAATAACTCGATACTATTTCATTTCTGCCATTTAAAGATTCACTAAGTAATGGTAATAATAATTCGTTAGTTTGCAGATCTTTTTTAACAGTTCGATACATTATATTTATAAGAATGTACATTCGTTCGTACGCGAATTGCGTATTAAAGTATGCAAATCCAATCAGTCACGGCAAAGATATCGTGTAAACTAATCGGGAAGGACGTGTAGCGGCGTACACTTAATTGGAATTGATGTGCTCTACAATCAACATGCATTCGAGAACTTTACCGATCCAAATAGTTTCGAACTAATTATTTCACCAAGTTTCTCGGCTTACCATGATTCATCCTATAGGTTAAACTGTGCGTAGAATCGCAGAAAGCTCTGATTTCGATTACTTATCATAGTTGCTGATAATACTCAAAATAGCAACCAATTAAATGTGTTTGATGTGTTTGATTTGTGCTTAAATTCTATAAATAACCCGTTTCTTGCATTGGAAAATCCTGCATAGTTAAATATTTAAACCAATGTTCGAAATTAGACGTCCCCAATTAACTAACGTTAAAGTATGGCGATGATTTAGAGAAGTATTACAAAGAACTTCATTGTAATATTCACATAACTTAGCTCGCCACGTGGGCTACTCGCCGGAGGCCTAGGGCACGAGATTTCACACTGTACTTCTTTCTTTTGTCTCAATGGAGTCCTAGGCCATCGCGTGACGCTCTCATACATACTAGGGATGGGATACATACCTGTGTGTGTTTTTGTACTACGTTCCCTCACTCTCGCACGTTGGTAATACAAATGTACTATATATTCAACAATTAGTTTTTGAACTCTCACTTTTATCTATTTTTAGTTCATCCTCTGAGCAAGTACTCTACATAATAAGTATAATTTAGTTGAGACATTTGTTACTATTATAAACAATCGCACTAGAAGAATTTCGAAGAAATGACATGAAAAACATACCTGGTTTTTCATTGGATCTGTGTTAATCTGACACATGTAGCGTCCCTCGTCTTCCTGTTGTACGTTCTTTATGTAAAGATTCCACGTAGTATGGTCACTATGAGATATCAAGACCCTGTTATTGTGAGTTATTACGTGATCGTGGATCGCTTGGATCGCCTTAGTATCCACTTTCAGCCAACCAACCTACGGAAATATTTATTTATTACAAGAAAAACGATGCAAATAACTAAATTGACAGTTTAACGTCGATACGGTATTGCAATATTTTAAACGTTGAATAAGATCGATTTCATGAATATTAAAATAAAGTTTCGTATCATTCTTCGCAGGATACCTCGAAGAATATAAATTATTCTCTTAAACTCGATTTACTGTCCTATTTTTTAACCATAACTTTTCTTACAAACAAACATTCTACTTGAAGGAAAAATTATGTCGTACGATGCCAATTGATTATATCGTTACGTAGCTTCCAATCCGAAAATAAAATTCGCAAAGTAGCGTTTCAGACGCAATGAAACGACGGTTGGTTGGAGAGATGCGGCAGAGTGTTCGATTCTTGAAGTTAGCTTTAATTTAATGTAGCGAGTAATTTGCTAGAGCTAGAGGCATGTAGGTTAAACCTGCTAGTCAAATGTAAGTCCTCAAGCCAGTCAGATCGAAAGGGTTAATGAGACGGTGGCACACTGAGCAAACGAGAACGATCAGAAAGCACAGAGGTGTTCATAGATTTCGATGATCGAGAACACCGCAATTTCTCTATAGACAGGTCGAATACGGAATGCAAACAAGCCGGATACGTACGACACGGCCGGGGAGACACGTATAGGCGGAGCGTATGCGTCTTGTATTTCCTTGGCCAAACTTCGGAACGATATTTGCATTTTTCTTAGAATATTCCAAATCTTGGGAAGTCGCAGAGGCGTATTATGGGGATCTCGAGAACGCTTGTATTAATAGAAAATGTGTTTTGGGGTGTACTGGAACAATGCCGTAATGGTATTCGAAATTGTTTCCGGAGAGTGACTCTCTCCCTCCTAAAAAGATGTAGTTGAAATTTGTTTTCGCCGTATCTACGTATAAGAACCAGAAATTAGCTAGCTATGAAACCGAGCTGTTCATCGTGTAAAAATATTGAATTTGAGTCAGACTTATACATGATTGTTATAATTAAATTAATTTCATACAGATTGAGATTTTGTCATTTGCTTGTTTTAACAATATCTCTTCTATAATATTAGTTTTATTTCTGGCACTTCAAATATAAATCTGCTACTTGAACAATTCAATTAGAATTTTTAGAATATGATGCAGTTAGTTTAATTGGTTGGTTTAAGATACGATCGGATAAAGGGTGTTATATTACGAAACATTCTAGCAGAAATTGTGTATGCACGGTTCAGTAGCATTGTTGGACTTACTGTGACTCGGCACTAAGTTTTAAATAAAAAATTAGCTGCAGCAAATTTGCTTGTTACCACTTTACTATCGCGTAATGTCATTAGATGATCGTAACTAGATTATTTATCTCTTTATAACTGTGTCAAAGCGGTCTTAATGAGAGGGAGCAGGCTTGCTGCTATGCAACACCTCGCGCTCACCTTCTGTGAACAGCTACTCTTTGAATTTTTGACGTCGTCTCTTTGCTATGATCCATCTTCTCATTTGTCTAATTCGTTGAAATTGAAACACGGGTTACACGGACGGCCTTCATTTACGGTAAGATAAACTGTACAATTTTTCATACGTGTATAACCAAATATTTATAGTTTATAAGATAAAAGTTGTTCCCTGTTCTAACCGAGCAAACATTAATTTATTTGCCTGGTCGTCTCTATTCTATTTGAAAATTGCTAGTTTAAACGTTGACGTATAGAAGATAGCAAGGCTGCCATTGTACAAATTGGGTAATAACAGTTTCAATAGTAGCAAACAGAAACTTTGTATTAGTACACCCTACGATGCGTAACTGAATTGTCTCGACAGTAACGAATATGAAATCCAATACGACAGGAAAAATGGTTCTATTTTTGTGTTCAAATATAAGGATGTGACAGTAAGAAGAATATCGAATGAAGTACACTTGCCGGTTTAGTGGTATATGTATACGTTGTTTCAGGAATTGGTTTTGTTGGCGAAGATACTTTACTTGGATACTTGGATACTTGGAAGAAAGTTCTCAAGTACATCTTATACCGACTAGTCACGTATTTAATACGTTATTTATTTCGGATGTGTGCTAGTGACTGCATTTTCATTATCCGCGTCGAGATACAGAATAGAAGACATTTCTACATATTCTATTATTTTCTATGATTGTATGAAAAAATTCCTTAAAACAAAATTTTTCGTTCTGAAAAATTTGGAAAGAAAATTGTATAAAGCGAGTATAAAACTGCAAAAAAGCTACTACGATTCTTTCTGTCAATGAGACATAGAAAGATTTGAATAAAATGCAATTCCATAATTGCGATTTGTAATGAATCTTTCCTAAATTCTTGCCTTTTTACAATGGATAAAACAATAGCGTAGACGAGGGGAAAAAGTTAAACAAATAAAAAATCTGGCCGGTGTACACGTGTCCCACCTTCATCGAATGAATTTTCATTAGGGGTAACTTACCCTGTAGCCCCCTAAATGATTGACCAGACACGTAAAAGTTGCGTCCCTTCCCAGCGATACCGTTACATTTTGGATAGTATCAGCGAATTCGGGTGGAAAAGCACTGCCTGAAACAGGTACGATGCACGTGAGAAACTTTTTAGATTTGCATATCTTGCTCCCTGCAATTTAAAGACATGACGTTCATTTACTAAGTGAAATACACTTGATAAAGAATTACAGAACAGTTATAGAGCAGAGAGCAGGAAACGAGATAAGTTTTGTCTAGTAAACGGAAGATTACATAGTCGCGGAGGGTTGGAAAATTCCGTGGTTCTAATTAATTAGCAGATGTAGAAGAGTTTGTGCTTTTACTTTAACATTCCTGCTCCTATGAGAAAACATATCTTCCTTTCTAAAAATTAAAATATTTTCAATCGCGAAAAGGAACACGTATCGATTTTAGTAGTTCGAATACATTAATTCAAAATGTTGCATTTTAAAACAAGCTATATTTGTGACGTTTGTCATCTCGAAACGATGTTTATTATACAACAATCTATAGGAACGTTAAACGACTGATATTTGAATCTGATCTCATAAAACAGCGTATGAAATTAAGAACATAGAATTTCTTTCTGTTTCCAGGCTTAATAAAATACCTGAAGATGAGAATAGGACGGTTTTCATCATGATCTTTTTGTAATTTTGATAATACGTGGAACAGAAACGATAGAACGATGCACGATTTCGGAAACGGAATAACATTCAAATTTGCTTAGTGCATTTCATATGTAATAACGTTGTTAAATTATTTTGGTACTTAACGAGCCACTATTATTTACGATTTATTATTTGATAGATCGATGCGCACAAGTGATACGCGTTTCGAATATTTTACGCGTAGAAATGATGTTGCTATCTTTCCCCTCTTTCCTCTATTTTCATCTATTTCCCTGCATTGTGTACATATATATGCACGCGGACTTCTATTATCATATCCTTCCTAAAATTTACCGAATTAAGTCTACACGTTCTTTTTAACATGTGTAGTAACTATGCAAATCAAAATTACAAAACAAAAATGAATTTTGTAAAGAAAGCTGTTGGATTAGATTAAGCTCTGACATGACACATTACATGCTATTTTTGAGAAGGTTATTATATTTTATTTATAACTCACAGCCAAATGTTTCATGATTGCTTAGATGATGATTCGTTAGACTTTTGCTTCTGGACGCTCGGTAGTGGCGACGAGTCTTAAGCACATTTATGTAATACTTGTATAGATTATTCGAGTTAATTTATCGACGGCATATACATACGTGCAAATTGTGCAATAAAAATAAACGGTCACTAGGTCAACCATGAATCGATTAACAATCAGTCTGTGTTGTATTCTCGTGTATTTCGATGAAATTTCCGTATAGTCTTCACAATACTTGTCAATGGAAATATTTATATTATAAGAATAAATTATATTTAATACCGTTGCGTATGTTTATCCATAAGAAGGAGAACGATTCATTCCTCGTTGGACACTAAAAGACGCAGATTTTGCAATAGCAGAGCAGATGCTTTAGTAGTTGGTGCAGTTATACATCGAATTTGATGTTTAATTTTGGTGACGCAACGTGTTACAGGATAATTTGATACAGAATAAACGAACCACGGTTGTACGATGTCCACAATATTAAATACCTTACATTTCGTACGATATTAAAGGATACTCGGTTAACCCTAATTAGCCCTTCCCACGAGTTCTTCATCAATGAATTTCGAAGTTATGCACATTTTATCTCATGTCCTTGGCGCGCGTTGCTTCACGGGAAACAGTATGAAAATTATGGAATTTATTTCGAAAACGAATTCGACGAATTTTTATAACGTAACGCTATATTATAGGATGTACTAATTAGTGTTAATATTAGGTCATCCCATAAGTTCGTGCCGACTTTTGTGTATACATTTCATGTGTCGATTTATAAACATATGGCGATAAGGGACCAATGCATTTGAAAAATGGGATGAAGTTGTACAACGAGAGGGGGATTACATTTTTTCATGAAACTGAAAGGTATGTAAACAATCTTAACATATATAACAGCTTGAAAAACGGAACGAACTTATGGGATGACCTAATATACTTTTTTTTCGCGTGAGGAGGGGAAAATGCTATTACGCATGCCCAGTGACCCGCATCAATAGGTTATGTGGGAGTCGGTCGGATGTCGTTGCCATACCCACTAAAAACCCCTCCTCCTTCTTCCTCCGCTTAGAGTACAGACAACCCCGGTAAAAACTGTCGGCAGTCATCAGGGTTGTCCTTTCGTGCCCCGTTGTATCTGCTTCTTCGGGCAGTTACTGCTCATGTCATCTTCTCAGCCAGTTCAGAATACTGGGCTGATCTCCTTCTGCGGTTTTTCGTTGCTTTGTATTCTTGCCATTGTTGCACCGCGTAGTTGCTGTTTCACTCGTTCTCCTCCTTGCCTCTTTCCAGGCCCTCGCTGTCGCCCTCCTGTGACACATGACGGTCTTGCAGAATTGCCTGAATTTATTCCAGCTCTCGTTCTTGGCGGTCACCGTGGCGATCAGATTGCCCACGTCTATCTTCTCGCCAAGAGCGTTCTCCAGGTCGATCCTTCTGTCCGTCCACTTCGGGCACGCGAAGAGGGCGTGCTCTGCATCGTCGTTAGGGTCTCCACAGTCGAGACAGTCGCTGTCGCTGTCCTTGCCAATCCTCTTCCTATAGACACCGAAGCTCCCATGCCCGGTTAGAAGCTGCATGGTGTGGTGATCGATGTCCATCTTCTTTTTGGTAAATAGCAGCGCACTCGGTATTAATTTCTTCGTGACATTCTCCTTTTTGTAGTTGTTCCACTCCTTCTGCCAGTCCTCTTGGGCCTTCTTGTGAATCGCCTCCAGTTCTTCCTTCAGCTTGCAGCCGTCATCCGTGCCACTCCTGGACTCATGGATCTTGTTCCTCTCATAGATAACTCCGAGCATCTTTATCTTTATGTAAATCGGGAGATTCCCGGTCAACACGCAAAGTGCCACGTGGGAGACGGTACGGTATGCCGTCGTTGTTATGCACAGGGCCGTTCGTTGTGCTCGTTTCAGCTTTTTCCTGTTCTTGTCGGTATTCGCTGCTCTAGCCCACACCGGTGCTCCGTAAGTTACGATGGACTCCCACACATTGTAGTAGAGCCTACGAGCCAAGCTGGGCGGCCCGTTGGGTAGTGTTCCCCTGAGAGCTCCTATTAACTTGTCGGCTCTATTACTCACCATCTCGATATGCGCATCGAACCTCCGACTGGTGTCGATGACGTCTCCGAAATACTTGATGCGATCGACCGTTTCGATGTCCGAGGAGCCCAGCCTGAGTTTCACCACTCTCGGCACTCGCAACCTTGTGATGAGCATGACTTCCGTCTTTTCTCTCGCCAGTGTGAGCCCGACACTTGTGCACCAATCGTTGGCGATCCTTAGCATCGTGTTGACCTTGGCGGAGGCCTCCTCGTTCCTCCCGACGGAACACGTGATGGCCAGATCGTCTGCGAAGGCGGTTGCTCTGACCATTGCCATGTTGTCGAGTCTCTCGAGCAACCGGTCGTATACCAAGTTCCACAGGAATGGTCCGAGGATGGATCCCTGCGGAACTCCCGCCGCCACCTCGTGCTCCACCGTGCCGTGCTGGTTGCTCACGATGATCTTCATTCCAGATAGGTAACTGCCGATTAGCCTTTTGACCTTCCATGGCAGCTTCCTCCTGTCAAATTCCTCGTATATGCTCTTCCAGCTGAACGAATTGAAGGCATTGCTAATGTCCAGGGCGATCATCACGCATATTACCTTCTTCTGTTTGCAGATGTTGGCAAACATCATCACCTGCGTGATGGCATCTACCGTACAACTCTTCTTTCTGAAGCCATATTGCCTCCGATGGAACGGGTCCATTCCGATGCATCTCTCGATGATCTTCTTGAAGCATTCTTCCCAGATCTTGCTCATGGATGGGAGTATGCTTATCGGCCGGTACGCGTTAGGGAGCCTGGGATCCTTTCCCGGTTTCCTTAGCAGTATTACTCTGGCCGTCTTCCAGCAGTCTGGGATCCTTCCTGAGTCGGTGATGCCGTTGAACGCCCTTGTCACGAGCTCGCTCCTGCGACTCGCTATCAGCATCGCGATCTCGCCCGGCACGCCATCGACTCCTGCAGCCTTCTTGGTGTTCATTCTTCCGGCGGCATCGACGACATCGCCTTCGCCGATGGCGACGCTGAGGCTGATGTCTCCTTCTTCTTCGGTCTCTGCCTCTTCGCGGCCCTCGTAATGGGAGGGTCCGTGTCCCATGGTAAATAGCCTCTGTAGGACTGCGTTCACCATGTCGATCGGCATATCGCTGGTTGGTCCCTTGCTTTTACATCTCTTCATGACCGTGCGATAGGGTTTGCCCCAGGGGTCGCTCTCCAGTATCTTGCAGTATTCTGCCCAAGCTGTTTTTTTTGCTGCCGGCGATCTCCTTTTTTAACTGCCTTTGGATCTCCTTGTAGGCGCTGACGAGGGGCTCGATGTTGCCGGCATTCTTCTTCCTTTCTCTCTTCACCTTCCTGAGCGCCTTGTGCGTCTGCGCTCTAAGTTCCGCGATCATCGAGTTCCACCAGTAGTTTGCGTACTTGCGACTCGCCGCACAGTTCACCTTCCTTAGCATCCCTTCGCACGTACCTTCGATGCTCTTTTGCAAGGACACGGCCCCATCGGCTCCGATAGTCGCGTTGAGGTCCTTCTTCAGTGTGTCGTCGAATCTGCTCAGGAACTCCTCCGGCGACATGTCCTTGGTCACGTACCTGTAG
>JACXIR010000744.1:312162-345833 GCA_014825875.1 Bombus ignitus
CTTTTCACACACAGCACTTTCTATCACTTCTCTCGCTTTTATTCCAGCGAGCTCCACTATTCCTTGTATTCTCACTCATTCCAGAGCACTAGAACTTCACTTTCATGCACTTTTCCGCCCGAATTCTTTAATTAACCCAGATATTTCGGTTATGCCTACGGAGCGACGTGCACGTGTCCGTTCTGCTTGCCGCCATCTTGACGTGACCTAATATATTTGAAATCTACGTTTTCTACGTACTAAGTTCAATTTTTTGAGCCTGTATATTAAGATGATACAGATTGTTCACACAATAGAACTGCAACCACAACTGTGTTCTTAACATCGCAGGGTTCAGCATAGATATTAGCAAGATTTAATAACTTAAATGTAAACACAGATCCAGGTAATGGCCAGTATCGACCCTTGCTTTATGAAATCATGTATATTTATAATATCCAGGATTCTTCGGGCAATGTTTAATAAATTTCTATAGATTTATTCCTTCACAAGATGAAGTAATAGCTATTTTAAACACTTTTTGGAAAAAACTCATTACGTAAAAATTAATTTTTGTTTAACTGGAAGTTTTATAAATAAATCTCAAAGAAATTTCTCAAAAAATTGAATGATTAAATAATATTAATATCAAACTGTTCCGATTACGAATAATCATTATAAATGATTAATTTTTTACGGCTACTGCTAACCATTATCGATGTCGGAAATTTAATATTAATTACTAATAACCATCATGGCTCGAATTTTATTTTGGTTACCGATAACCGTTATCGATTATGAAAAAATTCTTTTGTTACTTTTCTTTTCACAAAATTTTTTTCTGATTACATTAAACTATTGTCAATTGTTATTAACATGAAAAAACAGTTATAAAATTTATTTATTAAACGAAAAAATATATGAAAATATATGAAACAAAGAATAAAATAAAAGATATTGTAGAACAATATTTTTATTAACACACATTAAGCAGTTAACGCTCCTGGGAAGCGGCGGAGTAGTGTCGGACTTTACCGATTGAAACCCCACGGTGGCCCGCCTGACGCTTAACAGGGATGACCCGGGACTCTTTCGAATTACCGCCGAAAAACACCTGTGTCTTCTTGGGAGTGGTTCCTAGGTTAATTTGGGCATTGGAACCACCCCTCTCAACGCTATCCTCTGGAACGTCATACAATCCTGAGTAGTTCCCAGAACCTCCTCGGCATGTCGACTCCTATGACCACCTAGGGAGGCGCAAGGCCGCCCTTCGGCACGGAACCCTACTAGAGTGGGATGTTCTCACACCCTCGCGCTCTGTCCACTCCTTTACGAGCATTACTCCTTCGCAATAGGAGCGGCCTGCGAGGAACTCTTTTTGTCCCCTCAGCAACGCTTTCACAATTGACGAGGGCATTAAGCCCTCTGTGTTCGATGTATATACACGTCAATCCGAAATTTTATTCCGGTGCGATTGACGTATACATTTGTTGTGTAAAATAAAAAATTACCATTTACTATAAAAACTCAAAATTTTAGTAAAAAGTATAATAACATAAATGATGTTTTGTGATATGTCCGCTTTATACTTCCAGTAGAACTATTATGTAATTTATGAAGAAGAAAGTTTGAAAAACAGAAATGTTACGTCGCGTGAGATGGTCCGTGCGACGTCCTTCATTGTCTGACCGTTAAAGGCCCACGCACCGTTATACAGACCCTTAATAAACCTAAGGAACCACCATAAACAGAATCTTTTTAACGGAATCTTTAATCCCGCAAGTATTGTAGTAACGTGAGGAAAAAGCCTGGTTAGAAATCGATCAAAACAATGTCGTCTGTCTTTCGGTCGTTAGTTTATATAGGGAAAAAAGCCTATGTGACTAAAGCCACCTAGTTCTTGCGGAGCGTTAGCAGGACGGTTTGAATCTAAAAAAAAGTTTTTGGTCGAGAAGCGTTGGACGGTTGATCGAGAAGGAGAATGAGTTGAGAGGTCAGAGTTGATCAAGGAGTCGAAGAGAAGAGTTGTTAGCGTTGTCAAGTTGCGTGAGTTACTAGCGTAGCTGAAAGATTGAGTTGTTAGCGTTGTTCAATTGCGAGAGTGATCGAATTAGAATAAGATTGTTACATTTAGTACCATATTAAACAATCATCGTTTTCTGTCTCATCAATATCTGTATAACTAATTTATTGTAAATAAATTACAAATTATAAATAGTATCAGAAAAAATTTATACCTAAATTTCCGCGATACTACATTATTTATTTTTTTAATTATTTAGATCCCTAATTCCGATCGTCGGATACATCCAAAGTTGTATTCTCGGAAGATCATGTAAATTACGTTACCATTCCCAATTACGTTACAAACTCAATTCGTGTTGCCATTCTCACCCACGCTGCAATTCCTGTTTATGCTGTATAGCCCGTATTTTTGCGTGCACCATTTTCATCACTTGTTCCTGAATTTGTGCTTCAACCACTTCTAGAACGTTCAGCTAATTCTTCCGAAGGTATGTTGTGGCTAACATTCACACTAGTTGAAAGATGTTTTCTAAAATCCTGGTATGCTTGCAACAAACGAGCGATCAATTCAGCTTCACTGTCGGTCACTGCAAGATCACGTCTACGTAATAGTTCTTCAAGATCAATAGTTCTGCTAGATCATGAATTGCTCCATGTTTCCATTTTATCTGGATACCATTCTCGCGAGACAAAGCACTCATGACTCAGTCCTCGATACTAAATATCTTACAAAAGTTCAGCATAAAGTTTGCACAATTAACAAATCGAGGGTCTTCTACACAAAACACAGCCACGAATCCTCACAATGTTTCCCAACACAAGTAACTAGGATATAGTAGTTGACAACACGCGAAATAACAGTGATGGGTAAAGGGCAAGTCGCGAACTACACCGGAAAATGTCCGTTACTTCCATTTCTGAGAATTGTAGGGCGTGGCATTGCGCAGAATGATGTTCATGATATATGTAGTTATTAGAATAGGTACTGTTCTTTTCAAAGATGATTCGAATCGTGTTGAACGTCCGACGACAGTCCAATAATGGCTAACTACGAAAAATTAACAATCGATGCCCAAACTCACGACAGCAAATCGCCCGCCTAGCGGCAAATACTGTATCGCATTAATCCCCGTCATTGATGGAATATTGCGATCGCTCGTGGTTTGTTGTATTTTGCATGTGGTGTGCCGAATAAGTAAAATCTCGCTATCTAGCTCGAAGAATCATCCATTACTGTGAAAAATAATTACTGGAAAAATTGTTAAAAACAGAAGATAACAAGTAAACCAGCGAAGACGAGGTATATATAATTAGAGACAACTAGCAACAATTAGCTAAGACAAATGACCACTACGAGTGTCGATTCTCTGATGAGTGACGACTAGAGAGAGCAACTAGTAACTATGGCGATTGATAACTAGCTAACTATTTTCTAAGAGGTAACTAATTTGCAGTCATGCGAGCCCCTCCTATTGAGCAGCCCCTTTGAGCAGGGTTAAAGAAGCTAATCGCCGGTGGACGACGATTTGGCAACGAGCGATCTCACCAGGTCGAAGCTCAGCATTACAAAGTACTGAGGACTATTAGGATCGCCGGAAGATCCTTTGAGATATGATCTTATGATATTTTTCTACTAAGGAAATGAATAATGACCGATTTCTAACAAAACGAATTTTCACTAAGTGCCGCATGTGAGCTGCAAGCCGGCCTGCTAAGGAAATTGAAGAGCAAGTTAAAATATGTTTCGCTATATTATAAAATCACCGTAATACATTGTCTAACAACCTGAAATTATCTATAAAGCAAAGAAAACCCGAGAAAAGTTTGTTGGATACAAACACACTGTCATGATAAATGCGAAAGAAAAGTTTTGTCGCGTTAGGATTAATACAATGACTTATTAGGAAACATTTAGTTATGTCTAAAATAGTAATTTGACCCTGACGTAAATATACCGCTGAAGTAAATAATTTTACGATATTTAATATAAGCAATAAACTACCTCTGAAAGTTCGATATTAAGCTGTTCGTGCAAAGTTGTGATAGCAGAAGATATGTAGTTGTATGTTGCGCGCTTATGTATTGGATTAATTGAATTATGAATCAAATTAATTAATTATAAATTGCATACGAGTGACTTATGTGAGCAACTGAGATATTGTTTTCCCTTTTGTTTAAATAAGAACATGCTCGTTAGTACTTGTCTGTGAGAAGTACCGTTTTTTAAGAACACGCAAAAAAAATTTATACAACCCTTCATAGAAATATGTGAATATTTTCTAAATATGCGGTAGAATCTTACCAATTTACGATAGTTTCGTGTTTGTACGACACGAGAAATAAGAAAAATCCTTAGATTCGACTATCAATCTTTATTTAATGTTGTCGATCTGTCATTAACATGCTAATCGTTCTTTTTCCGAACGATCTTACGTTTCAATTGAGGTTAGAATCATTTCGTTTAACGTTTCCTTTGTTTTCGTTTCGTCTTCTAGACATTTCTTTGTTCGTTTGTTGCCTCTCTTCCTACAAAATTCGCGAGGTACAGTAAAAATTTCCCTCGCGTTTGCTATTATCTTCGACGAAAAATAGATCATAGCACAATAAATGAAAACAATATTAAAGGAATACGTTATGGAGGAAAACATAAATCTGTGATATGCAATATCGGGACGATAAAGGGGAACGGAATGTTGTATCATAGCAACCTACAGTTATCATGGCTTCCTATATGTCTATACCTGTTTAAGCTTAAAGGATATACACGATTAAGTAAACGCTCAGAGATTCGCTAACACCAGTATTTCACATTTTTATCGAGCTAACCTATCGTTGACACCAATTTTAATGATAGGCTCCTTTCTTTATCTTCTCCTCGTCTCTTTTTCGTTTTTCTCTCACTCAACGAGTGTAACCTTAGTAAATCAATAGGAAGATTTCGCGTGAATTATTTGTTCCGGAAGCATGGTGATGTTTTTTAAGATGAAGAAAGAAATTCGTTGGGTATAGAACAAAGTATGTACACCGCGCTGAATGCAAAACTAAACAGGTTTCTGCGCTAAACCAATGCAATGAAAGGGCAATACGTATAACGAATTTTTAAATGCTTGTGTTTCGTATGTACGATCGAGATGCGAGCCTTTTGAAAAATGGAATTGGAATTGTTATCAAAACCAGTAAAACTTTATTATTTATATTGATATTATTTATTATATTGATATCATTTATATTGATATTATTTATGCTAGTAATCGAACGATTACTTGATGCGTTTTACTTCTATTAATGCAAAGAATATAAAACGACAAACGGTCGGTATATATGGCTTCGATTAACGATATTTTGATACATAAGTAATTCACTCTAAAACAGCCAAGTATTATAGCAGAATATCGCGGAACCTTTTTTTTGCTTTTTTTCTTATACGTGGGGAAATGGACACCCCCCGGTCTCCGGCGAGAGAACGCGGGGTAGTGTCGGACTTGTTTCTTTATTTACTAATATTTTACGATCAATTCTCGCATTGAGAATTTTAAATAATTTTCTCTGGCGTGGCGCAGTGACATGGCTAATTATCGATAATAAGTTAATACTTTTTAACTTATTATAGATAGGTATAATTTATAAATAATAATATTATAAGTAAGTAAATATTACTTAATATAAATATCTAGTTAAATTCTGTGCTTAGTTCTAACGGGTAGTACTTTTTTAGATTGCGGATCTGGTCCGACTTATTAAGTAATTTAGTAATTAGGGGAATTCGATGTTTGATGACACTTTTGATCTATCTATTCCTATATTTTGTTATTTCTTCTTTGCATGTGGGTATCTTGAGGTCGCGATGTATTGCTTCGTTGGTGACATACCAGGGTGCCTTTATTAGGGATCTTAGCGTTTTCGATTGGAAGCGTTGAAGTATTTCAATGTTGGAATTACTTGCTGTTCCTCATAGTTGGATTCCGTAGGTCCAGACAGGTTTCATTGCGGTCTTGTAGAGCGTAATTTTGTTCTGCATGCTTAGGTTGGAGCGACGGCCAATGAGCCAATAAAATTTTTGAGTTTGTCGCTGAGTTGTTTAGATTTTTCTATGATGTGTTGCTTCCATGTTAATTTCCTGTCCTGAGTCATGCCCAGGTATCTGACTGTGTCCTTATCGGGAACTGTTATATTGTTAATGGAGACCTGTGGGCAGGTTTGTTTTCGCAGCGTGAAGGTTACATGAGTGGATTCTTTTTCATTAATTTTGAAGCCCCATTTGTGGAACCACTTTTCTATGGAGTCGAGACCTCGCTGGAGGGTGGATGAGGCTATTGTCGGGTTGGCGTGAGACGCTAATGGCGCTGTGTTGTCGGCAGATGTTGTTATGGTTATTCCTGTTGATATTGGTAAGTCGGCAGTGTAGATGGAGAATAGAAGGGCTCCGAGGACACTGTCTTGGGGTATGCCCGCTTCTATTGGGAAAGTTGTGGTAATGGCGTCTGCGTATTTAACCATGAATTGCCTAGTGGTTAGGTAGGACTTTAGGATGGAGTAGTAAGTGTGTGGTAGGACTTTTTTAAGTTTGTAAAGAAGCCCTTCGTGCCATACTTTGTCGAATGTCAGTTGAATATCAAGGAATACCGCTGAGCAGTATTTTTTCTTTTCAAGGGTTCGGCTGGTATTGTGTGTTATTCGGTGGATTTGCTCTATTGTGGAATGCTGCTTCCGAAAGCCGAATTGACGATCTGGCAGAGTTTTCAGATCCTCTATTAGTGGAAGGAGTCGATTCGTTAGTAACTTTTCGAATAGATTTGACAAAGTGGGTAGAAGACTAATTGGGCGATAGGAGCTAGTTTCGTGTATCGGTTTTCTGGGTTTAGGGATGAGCGTAATTTGTGACGTTTTCCAGGTTTTGGTATAGTATTCAAGGCGAAGAATTGCGTTGAAAATTGAAGAAATGAGTGCAATCCCCTTTACGGTTAGTTCCTTAATTGCTTTGTTACTTATTAGATCATGCCCCGGTGCTTTCCTGGGGTTCAGACGATGGATTAATTCAGTAATCTCTAGAGAAGTGAAAGGTTTAATGGGGAGAGACATTTGGAAGGGAGAATGCAGGTATTCTGTTATTTCCGGAGCGGTATTGGAGGAATGAGGTTTGAAAACGTTGGATATGTAGTTGGCGAAGAGGTTGGCTTTTTCTATAAGGCTTCGTGCCCATCCGCCTTGCGGACCGCGAATTGGTGGGATTATTTGGGGGGTCGCGTGAGTTTCCTGGAAGCCTTCCATAGTGAGTAGTTGGAGTCGGCAGAGGAGGACAAATTGACGAGGTACATTTGGAAACAGTCATTTTTGTATTTTTTAGTGATTTTGGTTAACTTCCTGGTTGCCTTGTTTAGCTTGCGTTTGTCGTCCGGTGTTCTATGGGTTTGCCATACTCTTCTTAGTCTTCGTTTTTCTGTAATTTTGTTTACTATGTAATGGGGGTATTCGTGTTTACTGATAGAAGTCTTAGTAGGTGTGGAGGAGAGGATAGCATTTATTATGCTCGTGTTTAAGTATTCAGTGGCGGTTTCGATGTCTTCCTTTGTTTGTAGTGAAATTGAGGCAGAGTGCTTAAAGACTTCTCTAAAGAGCTGCCAGTTGGTCAGTTGGTTGTGAATTGTTGAAGTGGCCACCACTTCTACGAAAACTCTACATCTGGTCTTTTTAGTTTTCTCAGGCGCTGCAGCCATCGACAGCATATAGACAAAAGACTAGTTTTTGTCGGTGAAGTGGGTTTCAGATATGAGCATTACGTCGATTTGCTGTTGTTTTAAGAAGAGTTCTAGTTCAAATTTGTGCTGAGCTAGACCGTTGACGTTCCACAGAGCTATACTCATTGTATTTATTTGGCTTCTGTACGTATTAATTTATCCATGAAGTGTGTAAGTAGTGACAGTAAGTTGTTAATTTGTTCTGTTTGCTTCTCTATTAGTTTTTCGAGTCTGGTGTAGTTGTCTGTGTTTTGTGAGGTGGGAACACTATTTTCTGAGTGTCCACTGTGTGTTTTCGTATTGTTTATATTTCCTTGTGCTGCCTGAGCATAGGAGATTGATGGTGTGGAGAATTTGTGGGGTGTAGGTTTTTGGTTGGTTAGCCCCTTGGGTCTGAGTTTACGGTACTTATTATTGTGCAGCGTTTTATAGTCTAAGCATCCTTTGTAGTTCGTATGATGCTCTCCTTGCCAGTGGATGCACTTCGCGCGGGTTTCTAGAGATTTAGTGCATTGGTCAGTGGGGTACTCCCAGCACATTTTACACACTGGAAATTATTGTTGCAATATTACTGCCTGTGGCCGTACCTTTGGCACCTTTTGCATTGTACTATCTCTTTCTTTACAAGAGGTGGTTCGATCTTAACTATAGAGTTCAGCAGCCGGTTGACGTTATAGATTTCTTCGTTATTTTTTTTTTTTGTTTTGTGTATATGAAAGATAGCGATAGTGGGCTTTTTTGTGATTCTATGCCTTATGTTGCTGATGTTAATTACTTCGTGACCGCGCTTTAACAGTTCGAACTTTAGTTCGTCTAGATCGACTGAGTGGTGGATGTTGCGTAGCACCACACGAAATGGTCTTTCTTGCTTGATCTGGTAAGTGTGGAAGTTGGCATTTAGGGTTTTTAGCAACTTTAGTGAATCACGCAACAGCGTGATTAATTTTTTATAGGCGTCTGGGTTGGTCGTGTCTGGAATGACCGAATGAATAGACTTCGACTGCTTGACTTTGACTGCTTCACTTGAGCTGCTCGACGTCGATCGTCTGACTTGATTGAGTGTCTTGAACTGTCTGACTTCGACAGCTTGACTTTGAATGCTTGACTTCGACAGCTTGACTTTGAATGCTTAACTTCGACAATGTGACTTCTTCTTGACTGTTCGTTGGGGATGCGAACCAGTAGAGTTGACCCTCTTGGTGGCGTAGAAGCAGTAGTAGCAGTAGTAGCAGTAGTAGCAAGAGGAGCAATAGGAGCCGTAAGAGCCGTAGGAACTGTGAGAACTCTCCGTCGGAACTCTAGGCACCGTGAGAGCCATAAGAACTCTGAGAGCCGTATGAACTGTGAGAACTCTCCGTCGGAACTCTAGGCACCGTGAGAGCCGTAAGAACTCTGAGAGCCCTATGAACTGTGAGAACTCTCTGTCGGGACTCTAGGCACCGTGAGAGCCGTAGAAACTCTAGGTAATGTGAGAGCCGAAAGAACTCTAGGCAATGTGAGAGCTGTAGGAACTCTGGGCACCGTGAGAGCTATGGGGACTCTAGGCAATGTGAGAGCCGAAGGAACTCTGAAGTTTGTTCTGACGTGATTACGGAGAAAAGCTCGGTGTCCTTTTTGAACGAAGGAAGCTGATTCGTTGTTCATACTTTTCGTTGTGAACGTGAGGGCAAGGATCCGCGCTACGCATTGGCTAAGACTTTAACGATTGAAGTGGGAGATGTAAGCACCCTACCGGCATGACTCATAGGAAAATCCAGACATTTCTATTATATAAATGCCTGGTTTTCCCGATCATATAATTACCTGTTTTTCCCCTTATAACTACCAGCTTTCTCCGTAATTTGGAGGAACGGACAATAGACATGGGACGTTTTAAGTACCAGTTATAAACCGAAAAGACTTGCAGGATTAACTTAATTAATACTTTAATTTAAGAATTAATTAAGTAATAATTAATTACGATTAATTAATTAATCCTGCAAGCTACTAAGACTCTGCTTATGGCGGGGCGTTAGGTTCATTGAGGGTTTCTTTAACGGTGGGTTTCTTTCTTCTTGACGGTCAGACAATGAAGGACGTCGCACGGACCTTTTCACGCGACGTAATAGGGATGATTTGCGACTCATGGTACCTTTGAAACTTTTGTTCCTCGTGACGATTAGAATCCGTTGCAAGTCGTAAAAATTATTGACCTAGAATATCAAGTTTGCATGAACTTTTTTTTTACAAATCTCTTCCGAGCCAGGGGCGTAAAATCATGTTAATATGATTTTTACACTTCCTTTTGATACACCCTGTACATAGAAATGTGAGTATTTTTCACTGAATAAATTCATTTTTTTACGGGAATCGGCAGAAATTAAAGGATACTTGTAATTAAATGCTATCTCGTATTACAGGTGAATATCTCTGTATTCTTTTGTTAAAAACGACCTATTTCAGTATTTGATATTTGACAATAAATTGTCGTATTTTAGTTGCATTATATTTCTTTTAACGAAATTAAAATTCGCAGATCAAGTAATCAAAAATTGTACGAATGAACAATACGAATCTGCCTAAGTGTGGAGCACATTGTAACACATTACTTATAAATATAACAGAAAATCTTTTTGTATTTGTTCTAAAGATACAAAAAAAATGTTGTACGTTTTTGTAATTACTTCCTTTTATAATAGCCATTATTTTACCCAAATCGTTACTAAAAGTTATCTCATGCATACGAAAATATCAAAAACTTCTCCTAAGAAAAACCGCAATAAGTATGAAAAAAGAGGAGGGCAGTGGAAGAAAGGAAAAACGTGTACCTTTGCAACCACGGTGGGTTTCGCGTTCTTTTTATGTGGTTCATACAAGTATTCTTGGGAAGTTGCCGCTTCATTCAATTTTTCTGTGAAAAGAGGACAGCATAGCTGGCTCGGTCCGCAAAAAGTATTACTAATACTTCACTGGGAGGGAATGTCGTAAGGTCAATATCAGCGCATATTGTCGGTGATAGCGTGCATTTCAAAGGCGGATTAGTTTCGGTATTGTATTTACAAGTGGCCGTGAAATGAACAGCTTAGATGTAAAATTGATCATGCAATCTGTGGATGCATTATAATAACTCGCGGCGTTCATTGTATTTTGTCCATATTTTCAAATTGTTATGGAAATAATTTTCCACGGTAATTAACGATCTCAGAAACTGGTTGCTGAATATTGTTAGCTGAGATAATTTTGTTTCCCTTTCTCGAGGAATGGATGAGGAGAAGATGCCCGCATGTACATCGTATCGTATATAAATAACTATATGTATATAATTCATTACTTCAATTGTTTCCACTTTAATTACATTTCTAATTTAATTACATTCGCTAAAAACAAGATTGATCGTGTGCCAAAACATTCGTCATTTATGTTTTGTTTAGGATTAAACGCTATGCGATATTGTGATTGTGCGCTAAAAATTTTCATCAAGTCGAGATTGCAATCTCAAATATAATCAATTTGTAGATTCTATTTGTAAATATTAGTAAATCCGACAAAATAATAGCAATTCTTACATAGAAATAAGATTAATTATCAGCCTTGGCTCTTTTCTTACAAGCTAGATAGCTTCTTATCGAGGATATTTCAGAAAATGCAGGATTAAGAAAAAAACTTCAAGGCATGTTAAAGTGGCATTGATTATCGTTTCTGTATTATTTGTTGAGTGCTAGTCGGATTACTTGATATTATTTGAAATATTTATGTTTCATATTTACCTATATAAATGTGATTCTTTCATATAAGACGAGAATTATTGTGGTGTGTTGTTCGTTTATGTTCGTTGACGAAATTTCAAGTAATATTTTGACGGATGTTATACGTGTTATTTTTAACATTTGTCGAAAAATGTGCCAACTAAGTTACTTATTTGAAATATTTATAACATTATGTGCGTTTAAATGTATTGTGAAATGAAAATGCTTCATTAAAATTTTCTTTTGCGGGAGACTTACCAAGAATGTCGTTCGGATAAATTAAGAGAGCTATTAACATCATCAGTAGTGCTTTTTGCCGATCCACCATTTTGTTACGGTCATCGATCTAGCTGGGACAATAGAAAAAGGTAATTAAACGCATGAAAAAGAAAGGATAAACACAATATTCGAAATAATTAAACAGCAGGAATAAACCATTTTAGCTTTATTAACAAGTAGAACTCTTAATTTTACGTGTGAAATTTCCGTTTAATTTCATCATTATTATAGCATAAATTAAAAACATTCCGTTTTTGTTACAACGACCTAAATATTTCATTTCCAAATTGGTCAAAACACATTAAACTAATGATCGGAAGAATCATTAACACAAAGTTAAACGTAATTTCTCGATCGTTCAAAATTATTGTCATCTTTGGAGAACTATCTAAAACAGAGTCCTTTGATTTCAAATAATACAAGATTGTTAAATATTTTGTTATAGTACTCAAATTATATTTGGTTCGATCAGTGTTTGATTAAATGCGAAATATTGGCAGAAAATCCGCGATCTTCTTCAATTTAATACCAATTCGTTTCTTGTCCTCTGCGATGACAAAAGCTCGATAGAAATAAAGGAAATATCCTGTTTTCTCGTGATAATCGTAATATGACTCGATTCGACCGAGTAGAGTCGAAAAACTGAAAACATTTTTAAATCGAATCGAAAGAGCGATAAGAATTATTACGATATTTTATAAAGGATATAGTGATAGATTATTACTCTTCATTACTTTCTTCAGAGAATAACGAAGTTCTTTTACGACAAATAAACTAGATATTGATCATTGTACGTACATTCGAACGGACAGCCAGCGATAATTACTTTCGAGTATCACAAATTCACGAGAAACTGACAAACAAATTTCTTGATATGTATGCGCGTTACATTAAAATGCCGAAGATAGAAAATTATCTTTATATCCCCATCTATTAAAATATGTAGATGTTATAGATAATATTTGAAACATTGATAAAATTATTATACACATGATAAAAACACTTTTGTTCCTTTTTATTTTGGTGTGTGTTTGATTTGGATTTTGTATACATGAAATATAGACATGATGATATCATAGAGGTTTCCTGCCGCGATGCATTCGTATTCAACTTAGCTTTAACTATGTGAGAGCCACAAACACATATAATATCATCATGCTGCCTGTAAATTCGACCAATCGCGGGGAGACGCAATCGCGAGGAAACACGTCAACGGGAGTCGTAAATTCCCGTTACGATTATAATAATCGACGCCGCGAGTAGATCGATCCCCTAATTTCCGTTAAGACAATAGGGGTGGTTGAAATGATATAACTTCGTGATTAACAGTGTTATAACTTATATATTTTCCAACAAATTCATATAATCACACACACTAGTAACGTCGCTGAGTATGGGGATTGCCTTGATCTTGTTCAGATTCTGACTGCCAATCTGATAGATAAAGGCTCTCGGGTCGTAGTAGACGTAGCGATTTATCAGATCCGACTTTGACTGAATCGAATCAACAGAATCAACCGAATGACCGAATGAATAGACGTCGACAGCTTGACCTCGACCGTCTGACTTGACTGAATGACTTTAACTGACTGACTGACTGGAAAAGACTGACTGACTTGAACTGAATGACTGAGAGAGCTATAGGAACTCTCCGTCGGAACCATAGAAACTCTCCGTCGAAGCTAGAGAAACTTTGATGTTCGTTCTGATGTGAGTACGGAGAAAAGCTCGGTATGGATGTACCCTTTGAACGAAGAACGCGGATTCGTTGCTTACATTTTTAGTTAGGAAAGTGAGGGCAATGATCCGCGATGCCGATTGGTTATGACTAATGTTAGGAAGGAAGATAGGAGGAAGAAACCTCCTACCAACGTGGGTCCTAGGCGACATTGTTTATGGGAAAACTCAGATTTTCCGTTAGGCAGATCTCCGCTTTTTTCGTTAGGCCACTACCCGCTTTCTGCGTAATTCTTAAGAGCGCGTAATAAACCCAAGGACTTTTCTAATAACCGGCCGAAAACACTTCTAGAATTAGAAAGTCTTTTCAGGCAAACAGTTTGACTTAAACCATATGTGCGAACAATGCAGTTAGGATTTCAACTTTATGGTGGGTCCTTGGGCCTATGGAGGGTTCGAAGGACGGCACGTAGACCGTTGGCTGTCAAGCCGCGCAGGATGGAGTGCAGATGTGTTGCGCGGCAGAACACTGCCCGTATATGGAGTTAAACCAAGCCTCACTCATAGCAAGATAAAAAATATCAAAAATAGCGCATTTTTTACGAATATCTTGTTTCGCCTTTGTTTATAAGCTATAGACAATTAAAAATTAGTCGATATATCCCTGTGTGCGAGCAAGTCACGAACGAAAATAAGCCAACCTAAGCAGCGGGGGCATAGGCATCTTCAAATCGAACGATACATGGGTAGCAGCTTACTTCGTGCTGGTCGTAGAGAAGAAGATTACAACATTCACAAACGTAAGTCATTATTCTTATTCATTAAAATCCATAAGAGCATATCGAAAATCGTCTCATGGATTTTCCAAATAGAAGAATTAATGTTTCCTCTAATCCTTAACCTGTTTAAATAATTAATAAATAATAGCACATATGAACAAATTTCATACAAACATCGGGATCACGTACGCATTAAGTATTCTTGAAGTGCTACTATTTGTGGTCAAACGTTGTCTCGTCAGTTCCGCCTGGGAAGGCGACCTAAACGGACGTGCGAAACAGTGCTCCAGTGAAAGTGCGGCAAGAGGGAAGAGAAAGGGACAAAGTAAACGCCAAAAATCGACAAAACGTGGAATCATGCAGATTCCACCAATAAAAATAGTCAATTCCGGTGAAACATATTTCATAAATAAAGCTACAGACTCTACATGTGTAGAGAAAAAAGACGATATTATGGAAACAACACAATCCGACGGGGAGCAAAACATACCAATACACCAGGAAGAAAGCTGGACGGTGGCAACCTCCAGCAAAAAACGGAAGGTAACCCCGCTCATAAGCGCGAGGAAAATTGATACATTTAAAAAAACAATGGCTACAGGATATCAAGCTGCATAATCCATTCAGCGCACTGCCAGAAGAGGCAGCAACGGACCCAACGGAAAGTCCGACAAACCGCATCCCCAAACCACCACCGATATACATAGATGCGAAAATAATTGACCCCCTCATCGAACTACTAAACAACACCGCAGGGAAAGACAACTATGTCATCAAACAGATAAAAAACGACCAGGTGAAAGTGCAAACCAACACCCCAGAAATATTCAGAAAAATTACAAGATCACTAAAGGAAAAAAACGCAGCGTATCACACTTTCCAACTCAAAACTGACAAAAGCTACAAAGCAGTAATCCGGGGACTACACCCAAAAACAAATACCGGAAAAATAAGTGAAGAACTGGCAAAAATCGGACACCAGGTAAGGACAATTAATAACATTAACAAATACGATACCAAACAACCATTACCGCTATTCCTAGTTGAACTAGAACCTAAAAACAACAACAAAGAAATATACGATATAGAAAAATTACTAAACACAATAGTAAAAGTGGAGCCACCTAGACATAAAAAAGAAATCCCACAATGCATAAGGTGCCAACAATACGGACACACTAAAAACTATTGCAATAGAACCCCGGCATGCGTTAAATGCGCAAAAAATCATCTTACGATACACTGCCTATCCACGGGAAAAATAGAGGAGGTTAGATGCTACAACTGCAACGGAAAACACCCAGCCAGTTATAAAGGTTGCGAAGCTAGGAAACAATTACAACGCAAACTGTTCCCGCCCCTACGAAGCAGGACAATCACTAACACACAAGCCCAACAGGACAACACGAAACCCGAAATTATACCAAATACAGAGCAAGCAACAAACTCCAAACCCATCAGCACCAACACCATTCGTAGTCTAAGCTACGCTCAAGTAACCAGCCAAACGACACATACAGACAACCAATACCACAGCAATATTAACAAAGACACTGCAGAAATCAAAGAACTGCTCAATCAATCCATCAAAAACACCGAAATGCTAACTAGAATGATAAGCGAACAAAACGCAGTTCTCAGACTGCAAACGCAACAAGTCACAGTCATGCTACAACTGCTTACAAACGTGCTAAACAAAAAATAAAAACGGAAACGTTGAAAATAGCAGCCTGGAACTACAAATGGCCTACAACAACGGGCCCTCGAAATTAAAACATTCATATACAATAACAATATAGACATACTACTTGTCTCAGAAACATACTTCACTACAAAAAGCTACTTGAAAATACCATACTACACCATATATGATACCAAACACCCCTCAGGAAAAGCTCACGGAGGGACAGCAGTGATAGTCAGAAACGATATCAAACATTATCTAAACAGTCAAGTTAACAAAGAATATTTACAAGCAACCACTGTTACAGTTCGAACTAGCAGCAACTACTTCCTGTTGTCAGCGGTATATGTGCCTCCGCGACACAAAATAACATCACAAATGTGGGAAGAATACTTCCAGGACCTAGGGGACAAGTACATCGCAGTGGGAGACTACAACTCAAAGCACACGCTATGGGGGTCAAGAAACATTACACCTCGAGGCAGAACACTGGAAAAATACATTAGAAATAATAACCTCAATATATTATCCACAGGAACACCGGCACATTGGCGGACTGACCTGAACAAAAAACCAGATCTTCTGGACTTTGCAGTTACAAGGGGACTAAACACAAATAAACGAAAAATAACACCCAACCTCGAGTTCAGCTCCGATCATACACCCATAATAATTGAATACAGAAACTAATCAATACACTATAGCAAACCAGAAACACTATGCAATAAAACCACCAAATGGCAAACTTTCAAAGAAATAATAGAAAACAAAATAAACTGCAACATCCCGTTGAAAACTCCTGAACACATAGAACAGGCAGTAGCAACATTGACAGCAACTATTCAAGAAGCAGTAAGGACAACCACTACACCCGAATCAACCAGCAGACAAACACAAACGATTCCGCAAGAAATACTCGAAAAAATGAGAGAAAAAAGAAAACCGAAAGCAAAATGACAAAAACATAGATCTCGAGAAACATAGAACTCGGTTGAATTTCGGTTTCCATTCTAATGGGACGCATTTTGTATGTTTCGAGTGATAAAGCACGGCGTAACGTCTAGAGGCTGTCGATCTCAACTCCATACGAGGATATTCTCCGGCGACTGGCTTGATTTGAATTATCATCGTGAAAATTGATATTGAATCGGCACTGCTTCTACGTGACTTTTTGTTCGAATTACACGTTACTTTTGCAAAATATCGCTTCGCAAAGTTTTTATTATATTTCAAAAAGTAAGTATTTCTCGTTCAGGATATTTAGATTATTCCAACATTATTCGTTTTCTTTAGCTTTATATATCTTTTGTGTTTTATATCTCTGAAAAATAATCGAAGCCTTAAATTTGTCGACAAACACTTGGAGAAAAAACTTGGTGTTTCTATTTATGTTCTTTTCAATTCTCCATAGGCTATGTAAGACAAACTAATAGAATTTGTAGTCTTAATTCCTTTTAATTTATGTCAATAAATAAATAATAGCAATAATAATTAATTTTGAGGTGGTGTTTGGTATAGGGTGCCAAAGATGTTTATTGAACAATCCTCACTTTTAACTCATTTGGTACAGTTCCAACTCACTTTTCGCTTCTCGATTACAACTCGGCTATTCTCACTTCGCGGTTAAAACTCCACTCTCTTGCTTCGCTGTTAAAACTCGAATGTTTCTTTGATCCAATTCTTCTTGTTTCGATGTTTCTTTTGCTGCCCCTCGATATCCCAACTACGCACGCGTTCGTTAGGCGTCCGCGACCGTTGCCACCATTCTTCCAAATATTCGGCGGGAGGACCGTAGGGATATCGATAGCTCATTAGGCATGTCGGCCTTATGCTTCGGTGATATATTTTGTATTTTGTTTGTTCCGAAACCGTCGGAAAGTTCTGTTGTTGGGTGCCACTACAATTTTAATACATAATATAATATGGTTATATAAGAATTATATGCGAAATAATGTTGTAATATTGATATTGTATTTTTATAGAATTCTTACAATTACGTGTAAAAGAAAGATTACCGCTCGCTTAAAAATTACTACATATTACAAATTATACGGCTGAACGTTAATTTTCTTCCTAGTAATAGTATTTAATATATAAATACAGGGACTAATTTCACTCATTTCTAAATATTTATTTTTTTATGATTGATAGTCAATTTATGCATTTACAGCTTTTTTCACTTTCATCAACTTCTACATACACTAAAATGTTGAACTAAATGAATTAAAAAATATTTCTTACAATAATTATTGTATGAAATATTTTACGGAATACTGAAATCGAAGATTTTGTTCGATATTTTACTTCGAACTAGGTTGTAGATTGATAGAATATAATTTGTCAACTTTTTATAATATAATACATATTTTTGAGGACAAATTCGTTTTATTTTTGCAATTTTCCCACGTATACATATACTCGCGGGTTACGACGCACAGGCTTACGCGTAATTTATGTTTAGAAATGAACAAATTATTCCTTGCTCATTTACTTTGGAACGCATCGCGTGAAAGTAAGAAATTTGTAGTAGGAGTTTATTCCCCTCATTTTTCTCTGTTGTCTGTTTCCTAGCAATCGTCATGTGGTCAATGGTTTTTGCGAAGCGACGGGAAAGCCCAAACAGAAATTCAATGGCGTATGTGATACTTGAAAATGAGTTGCTATCATGTTTCCCTTTGCTATTGTTAGCGACTTTTCCATCCTTGTCTGATAATTTTGATCTCCTCACCATGAGTCAACGGTAAAAAAACAACAATAATCTATAGTATTACAAAAGGCTAATTCTTAGGAGATAGCACTTGGCTCGAATGTTTTCATGTTTTTATGTTTGTGAGGTAATATTGCGCCCGTCTAAAAATGTTTCTCGATATTCATTCTTGTTTTCCTTTTTTAATCGATATCATTCGATCGCAGATGTAATGCTTTCTTTTTAATCGATCAAAACTAAATAAAATTTCAGTTGAATATACTACTAGTTGGTGTTCCTAACTTCTTACATTTTGTAAATAAGAAGACTATCGAAATATGTTAATTTTGTATTTTAGTTTGTGAGCTTTTCGTGTTGGACGTGTTACATAAAGTAAAAATAAATGAGAATTATCGATAAATTTTATCGATAATAAAATTACCAAACTACCAGTAACACGAGGTTTCCTTCACTTTCCTATTTGCACCGGCGGTGCCTACTCCCGGACAAACTGAACGGAGGATATAAATAGCAGACATATAAAGCGGTGTAAAATTATAGAAAAGGGGTCGTAAAGCGAGGAAACCGTGTTCTTCTCCAACAAAGACGATGTGCTATGTTGGAAAAAATAAGTCGTCAAGGAAAAAGTCATCATGGAGGTTCAGACTCTGACGTTTGTTCACTAATGGCCAAACCGAGCATTGTACTCCGTGGCCAATGGTCAATTGATTAATGTAAAATTAGAAAAATTAGCAGTACCTTGAAGGAAGAAGAGAGGATCGTAGAAACAAACGTGGCAGGGTGCGCAGTCTTACAATGGGGCAGAGATTCCCTTTCAAAGGAATTGTAAGAAGTCGTGTTCGATCCCGAAAACTTTCCCAGAGTTTGTCCATTTCTCCCATTCGTTGATTCTCTCGTCTTTGTCTTTCTCATTCCTTTCAATGTCATTTCTCAGTGACCCCATCCTTTTCTCTTCGTTTCCCGTTTTTTGGCCGGGAAGTCAGCATCGTCAGATTGCGAGAACTCCCACACTCGTACCTTGCAGCTTATGTGTTTTACGATTTTCGTGTAGTTTTAGAATACTCGTAGCCATGTGTTGGAATTTTCTCGTAACAGGGGTCCCCGTAAAATGTAGAATTTAGATCATACCGAAACGTGGGCAGTAACGTAACTTGATGTTGGTTTCAGGGACAGCAAAAACATGGATAGGAAATGCCCTTTCTTCCTTGGCGATCTTAAAAAAATTTGTCTTTTTATATGTGTTTTCTGTAGTTTGCAATTCGAGAGGTTAGAGGCATGTCTTTACCCGGAATTTACTTTAACCCGGAAGTATTATAATACGTGTTTATGGCTTTGGAGTAAAGGGTATCTTTGTAGCTTTTTTCTTCTTTTATTTTTAACTTGTTGCGTATCATACGTCTCCTTTTTTTATTTTCCCTAACCACAGGAGGAATGTTCCCGAACCACATGAGGAGCTTCTCGGAACGTAGCAGAGAAATTGTGGTAATTAATGAAAATTAATTTTTATTAGGAATACTTCCCTCAGTTTTCATTTTTTTAATTATATTGTTTTATTCTTCGCCATTGAAAGACTGTGTTATACGCTGTTTTATCAAACTGATTATTAAAAGCTTTAAAAGATGAAACGCGCGAGCTTTATGTGTGCCCACCGCCGTAACTATCTTTGCTTGAAAATATAGTTTGTCCAAAAGTTTCTTTCGTTTTATAAGAAAATAATAGATATACAACATTTTTTGTTGTACTGGAGCAAAATGGATCATACATAATTCAATAAAATAATATAAGACAAAAAATGTCATGCATTTATTACTTGCTTATAAAATGAAAAACTTTTGGACAACATAATATTTGTTTTGTAGGGAATTTCACCCTTATTTGTTTGCGAATCACTAAGAAGGAGCGTTATCGTTTGTCATTGTTAATAGGCGAAATTTTTATTTCGGTAATGCTGTGGCAAGCTTGTCGTTGCAAAACTGCTAACGTTAAACTTATAATAATAATCAAATATAATAAAAGACGAAAAATCTTCCAATTAAAAACTGAAAGAAAATCGTACCATTGACATAGAATAATAGTCCGGTCAATATAGACATAAAAATAGTGATCTTTAGCGGCATTCGACAAGCCAAATACCACCACTCGATACTAACTAGTGTTGGACGACGGCAGCGCAGTGGTTAGCGCCTAATAGGCTAACGAACTGTTCTGTTTTTGCGACCAGACTTTCAGGACAAAAGTAATCTAAAAAAAAAAAAATTAAAATGTAATATTGCATGGCTATGTCGTACCGTCGCGTATCGGTACTTTTGTCTGTACCACCCCACAATCAGAATTCAGCGTTTATTATAGAAAATACAAATATGTAATCTGGTAATAATAAACAAATAAAAAAAGAAGGTGGTTAGCGCCTTAGGTTACGAACATTCGGAACCCGGGTTCGAATCCCGGCGACCGGAGTCCGATTTTTGTTCTACGCAACTAAATTAGGAGGAAAATCAGCAGTACCCCAGCAGCGACATCTACAGCCCAACATTTACAATTACTCCGGACGAGAGCAACATAATCATCACGGACTGTGTACACCTCAGATCAAATAACAAAAATTCTGACAGAGCTAAATTTTGGGAGAGACCTTGGGTACACCAGTAGAAATAAGGTGCCAAAAGTCCCCGTTGATTCCATGTGTGCGAAAAAAGTTATTCAAGGTTAAAGTCAAAATTTCAGATTTTTTAAACTTCTTGAAAACGGTAAGTTTTATCGAAAATATAGCCCAGACAAAAATTGTAGATCATAAAATTATCTATAAAAATGTTCCTCATACTTTTTTCCCTAAGAATCACCATTCCTAATATATCGCCATTCTAAAAGTTGAAGGAGTTACATTCTACATGCTATGCACATATTTCCACACCACCTATGAGGTAGTGTACTTGGCGCTTTTTTCTTAACGTGGCTGCCCCGGTAAGCCTATTCCACGATCTGTTGTGATGGAGTTTTATAGGAAAATACTGTATTTACTGCATGATGATTAGTGATATTGATATTGATATAGGTGATTATTTTAAACTGTAGTTCTAATTTATGTTAATATTTTATTTTCAGTGATCAGCCTGTCACTTAACATGGAAATGAAACAAGATTTATTATGAATGTTAGCAAGAAATTGTTGTTGGTTTGCGGGAACTGTCATAAATTGATCAAAGATGATGTGGTATTTGTGCGCATATCATGTAGAATGTAACTCGTTCAACTTTTAGAATGGCAATATCTTAGGAATGGTGATTCTTAGGGAAAAAAGTATGAGGAACATTTTTGTAGATAATTTTATGATCTACAATTTTTTTCTGGACTATATTTTTGATAAAACATACCGTTTTCAAGAAAAATTTAAAAAATCCAAAAATTTTTACTTTGACCTTGAATAACTTTTTTTAGCGCACATGGAATACGAGTTTGCTGGTGAGTGCCGAAGCGTGCAGACGTGTGTCCAGTGCCCTGTGAAGATCACAAAACAACACGTGACGCCCATCTGTCGAAAGCGAACCTAAAAAACCTAGCCAAGTGTTCGCAAACGTGCTAGTGAAAAATCCAACGCTACTAAGCTCTGACCCGAATCACAGCCTCTCAACTAGTTATTTCATATTGAATTAACTAGATCGATGATGGCCCAATCATCCCAAACGGGCTCTACGGAGCTAAGTTACAACAGCGCCGCTCTTCCTCCTCTGTGGCAAAGGAGCAAACATGCCTCTTTGCAAGCGATCCGCACACAAAGAAACGCAAGCTGGAAGCATTCAAGATGAATGCGAACAAGAATAAAACCAACCCACCAGCTAGCCAAGTGACCACCCACAACAGGTTCGCGATACTGGAGACAACAGAAGACGCTATGGACATAACCGAAGCGGTAAATACACAACATACACAAAAAAACCCCTCCCCTGCAAATCTTCATTGATGATGTCATTGACACTCAAACAATGACAAAGACTATCGAAAAAGAAATCAGCAAGGAGGAATATAAATTGAGAATCAGCAACAACCGTGTAAAAATTCTGCCGACCAACCCAGACGCCTATAGAAAATTAACAATGTTGTTAAAAAACCTGAATGCCAACTTCCACACTTACCAGCTTAAGCAAGAAAGACTATTTCGTGTGGTGCTACGCAACATCCACCACTCAGCCAATCTAGATGAACTAAAATTCGAGCTGTTAAAGCGCGGTCACGAAGTAATTAACATCAGCAACATAAGGCATAGAATCACAAAAAACTCACTATCGCTATTTTTCATATACATAAAACAAAAAAAAAGTAACAAAGAAATCTACAACGTCAACCGGTTGCTGAACTCTATAGTTAAGATCGAACCATCTCTTCTAAAGAAAGAGATAGTACAACGCAAAAGGTGCCAAAGGTACGGCCACATGCAGAAATATTACAACAATAATTTCCGGTGTGTAAAATGTGCAGGGAGTCACCCCACTGACCAATGCACTAAATCTCCAGAAATCCGCGCGAAGTGCATCCACTGTCAAGGAGAGCATCCTGCGAACTATAAAGGATGCTCAGCCTATAAAACGCTACATAATATTAAGTATCAAAAACTAAGAACCAAGGAGATTACCATACAAGAACCAAGACCCCACAAATTCTCAACACCATCAATCTCCTATGCCCAGGCAGCACAAGGAAATATAAAAAATACGAAAACACACAGTGGACACTCAAAAAATAGTGTTCCCACCTCACAAAACACAGACAACTACACCAGACTCGAAAAACTAATAGAGAAGCAAACTGATTAAATTAACAACTTGCTGTCACTACTCACACTCTTCATGGACAAATTCATACGCACAGAAGCAAAATAAAACCAATGCGAATAGCTCTGTGGAACGCCAACGGTCTAGCTTAGCACAAATTTCAACTAGAGCTATTCTTAAAACAACAGCAAATCGACGTAATGCTCATATCCGAAACCCACTTTACCGACAAAAACTACCTCAAAATACACGGCTACAACTTTTACCACATCCAACACCCCAGTGGAAAGGCACACGGCGGCACCGGAATCATCATCAAATTCAGCATTAAGCACTACGAGCTTCCATCATTCCAGAAAGACTACCTTCAAGCCACAAGCGTAGCAATAGGAGACCGCAATGGTACAATCACCACCTCAGCAGTATACTGCCCTCCCAGACACTCGATTGCAAAAGAGAACTTCGATAGCCTATTTGACGCCCCAGGCAGTAGATTCATAGCTGGAGGAGACTATAACGCCAAACATACCCAATGGGACAGCAGAATTGTCACAGCAAGAGGCAAAAACCTCCTGAAAAGCATAACCACCAACAATCTCAACTACCTCACCACATATGAACCCACATACTGGCCCACTGACACTAACAAAATCCCCGATTTACTCGACTTCTTCATAACCAAAAATATCTCGCACAGATATGTCCAAATCCACTCATCGACTGAACTCTCTTCCGACCACTCCCCCGTAATAGCAACAGTCGGTTCAACAATGATCGAGAACGCACCTAATGGCCTTATTCACAACCAACTCACGAACTGGCAGTTCTTTAGAGAAATCTTTAACCGCTGAACCTCTGCCTCAATCTCACTAAAAACAAAAGCAGACATCGAAACTGCAACATAATACTTAAACACGAGCATAATAAACGCCATCCGCTCCTCAACACCTACTAAGACTTCTATCAGTAAACACGAATATCCCTATTACATATTAAACAAAATTACGGAAAAACGAAGACTAAGAAGGGTATGGCAAACCCATAGAACATCGGACGACAAACGCAATCTAAACAACGCAACTAGGAAATTAATCAAAATCATCAAAAACTACAAAAATGACTGTTTTCAAAAATATCTCGCCAATTTGTCCCCTACAACTGACTCCAACTATTTACTATGGAAGGCTTCCAGGAAGCTCTCGCGTCCCCCGCAAATAATCCCTCCAATTTGCTGTCCGCAAGGTGGATGGGCAAGGTGGATTGTAGCCCTATACAAAAAGCCAACTTGTTTGCAAGTCATCTAATTAATGTCTTCAAACTGTATTCCTCCACTATTGCCGCCAAAATAGCGGAATACTTGCACTCTCTCTTCCAGATGTCTCCTCCTATTGAATCTTTCTCTTCTCTGGAAGTTATAGAATTAATCCGTCATCTAAATTCCAGGAAAGCATCGGGACATGATCAGATAAGTAATAAAGCTATCAAGGAGTTTCCCATAAAAGGGATTGCTCTCACTACCTCTATTTTTAATACACTTCTTTGTCTTGAATACTATCCTAAGTCCTGGAATATATCATTAATTACTCTTATCCCTAAACCTGGATAACCAATACACGAAACTAGCTCTTATCGCCCAATTAGTCTTCTACCCTCTTTGTCCGAACTATTTGAGAAGATGCTAACGAAACGACTCCTTCCTCTCTTAGAGGATTTGAAAAAAATATCAGATCATCAATTCGGTTTTCGGAAACAACATTCTACAATAGAGCAAATTCATCATCTAACTCATGAAATCAGCCAAGATTTTGAAGTTGTTTTCTGACTACACAGCCTTTGTAACTAACTGGCTGGTTTCCATCGCTGTTGAAGCATTTTACTTCGTTTATTTTTCCTATATTTGGGCAGTTTACTGTTAAGTGATTTTCTGTGCATTTGACACACGCCGAGTTTCTATTGCAGTAATTTTTTGTGTGTCCATATTGCTGACATCGTATGCATTGCGGTATATCTTTTTTATGTCTAGGCGGCTCCACTGTTATTATTGTGTTTAGAACTTTTTTAATTTCGTATATATCTTTGTTGTTATTTTTAAGTTCTAGCTCTGTTAGAAATAGCGGTAATGCCTGTTTAGTATCGTATCTGGTTATGTTGTTTATTGATCTTACCTGGTGTCCGATTTTTGCTAGTTCCTCGCTTATGTTGTCTGTATTTGTTTTTGGGTGTAATCCCCTGATTACTTCTTTGTAACTTTCGTCGGCTTTGAGCTGGTAGGTGTGATATCCTGCATTTTTCTCCTTTAGTGATATTGTCACTTTTCTGAATGTGTCTGAGGTGTTGGTTTGCACTTTCATCTGGTCTACTTTTATCCGTTTAATAACGTAGTTATCTTTCCTTGTGTTGTTTGGCAGTTCAATGAGGGGGTCTATTATTTTCGCATGAAAGTATATTGGTGGTAGTTCAGCAATGCGGGTTGTTGGTTTTTCCGTTGTATCCGTTACTGTCTCTTCTGGCAATGTGTTAAATGAGTTACTGAGTTTGATATCTTGCAACCATTGTTTTTTTCTGCTAGTACAGTTTTCCTGCCGCTTGTGCACGGAGTTACTTTACGTTTTTTTGCTGGAAGTTGCTACCTTCCAGCTTTCTTCATGGTGTGTTAGTTCGTCGTTCCCGTCATTGTCTTGTGTTATCTCCATATTTGTTTCATTTGTATCAATATTTCTGTGTTCTTCGTTTATTGGTTGCCTATTGTTGGTATAGCCTGTAGCTCTATTTGTAAAGTATGTGTCACCTTTAGTTGTTATTCTTATTGGTGAAATCTGCATATTCCACCATTTGGCGATGGGCGTTTACGTTACCGCTTTCTCTTCTACTGTTTCGCCCTTCCGCTAAGGTCGGCTGCTCAGGCAGAACTGGGAATCTTCAGAATATATTCGATTCTGGAGAAGCGATATATCCATCCACGTATACTCCGCGTATGCATATACTCATACATAATTGGTGATTCACATATTAGTTGTACACGGGTACACATGTATAAACGAATAATGGAAATACCACAAATTATATCACGATTGCCGTAGATCGTAACGATATGTAACGGCACTCGACGGTAAAATTCATAACGGTTTCTGTCCAGTGAACCCGCTACACAAAAAATCGTGTTTACTGAAAGATGAGTTTATTATAGATCCGACAATCTTAGGCGGTTACCGAAGGTCAATCAAAATCCGTCGTTTTTGTCGTGATCATATGCCTTCGCTTCAACTACCCGAGAAGTCAAAATTCGTAAACAAGGTTGAGAATTCAGCGTCCGTTGGGATCTTTCAAGAACACCTTCGAAGTTAAAATCCCGACGCCTTTTGTCAACTCCGACGGTTATAAATATAGCGAATAGGAAAGCGAGGCAACCTTTTGTTATCGAGTGACACGAGCAGTAACAGCTAACTTGATACTTCCCCTGCGCTGATATATTCGTAACCACGAATCAAGCCTGCAAGTTTCGTTATACGGCTAGTGTACACGTAGGGTATATATTAATAAATTATATTGTTAAACATACTCTAGTGTTTCTAAACCTTCTATCGCCTACATAAACCTCAGATATATTGGTAGTAAATGCTGTTACGTATTGTTCCTTGTCGCAGTATCGTTGGAAAATTAACAACTGATATCGGGTATTTGCTCGTGTATGTATGCTATGAGCAACAGAAATTCAAACGTCGCTTTGGCTATTGCATTTTTGCGGTATGTTGGTAGCACTGTAAATTTGAAGGTGATCTGGAAACGACCTCAAAAATTTGTTATCTAAAATCTTATTCTTACTCGACATTTCATTTTCGTCTATATTTGCAACTTTTATTGTGGAAATGTTACGACGAGATAGGAATAATGACGTATTTTCTTCTAGTATCATACTATTAGTAAGTTCTTAATAACCAATAATCAAATCTTTATTTGTTTAATATGATTTAAGAAATTCGGGTTTTCGTGTGTACGACTACCTCGGTGCTTGTATTTTCTCTCCTTGTTTTCATCAAAATCTCTCTCCATCTCTCTCTCTCTCTCTCTTTCTCTCTCTCTTTCTCTCCCTTTTCTCGTTACCATGTTAAGTCTTATATATTTTTAACTTAGTTCTACACAACTTAGTTATTCGCAACGATTGTTTTCAAGTGTAACACGCACGATCGACAAATTGCTATTCCAAACTTGGTGACGTAACGCTCCAATCTACATTCCGCTAACAACGCGTATTTCTTGCTCAGTAATTATGTTCGCTGTAAATCGGAGGCACGTCTTATTGGTGACTCGATACGCGAAATAACGTTTGTCTTTTTTGAAACGTATATGATAGAATAAATGTAACTTTAATTCGGAAAATTTATTTGTAATTTGAATTCTTTTTTCCGTTTTTTGTGGTTTGAACATCCGCATTTGAAGTTTATACATATTACAAAAACGAACTGTTTTACAAAATATAAAGATGTAAAGTTGTAAAAAAGGAAGGTTTGAAATTATTTCATTACTCTATTAAAAACGCTAACGAATCTGGATAAATTTAAGAACCCCAAATTGTCAACGACAAGGATTGAGTACACAAAATTTGTACCCAATGTTTCATCTAGATTTTTGTAGGTATCTACTGGTTCAAAAAAATTTGGTGCGATTGATCTTGGAACTTGACAAATAGCTGTCACACAGACCAGTGACAATTTAAATTCGTATTTAATGGTTAACGAGTCACCAGAACGATTAAGAATTAACCATGTTGAATACCAGGCAGGGGATCGCATAAACTCAGTTGGCATTAACATGCGTGAATCAATCCATGAACTCAGGGGCGAGTCGTACGGCAGATAAGAATAAAAACCTACCTTCCTTCCACCTACCTTCCACCTATTATTATTATTATTCCACCAGTATAATTTACGTTTTTACGGAAATGAGAGTAGATCGCTGGCACAAAAAAGTTTAAGTAGCAACGGATGAGCAAGAAAATTAGTAACATGTGCTTCTGATAAGATTGAGGGCTTCGCTTCCAAACTGCGTATGAGAATTGAGGGTCACTAGTCATTACAATAATCATAAATCTTGGCTGTTGTTCGACGCAAGCAATATTTATGGTATCAATATTGACAAAATTGGTGTCGGTCTGACACCAATCTAATGTCATTAAAATCAATCTAATCTCATTTTCACACGAAGTCGTTTCGGTGATATCGGTTGACAGTGCTCCTTGTGAATTTTGTGATTAACTTTGCTTCAATTTCGATTTAACTTTTACATTGCGAGCAAACCTTTATATCACCCAAACTTGACATATAATATTAGATGTATTATATTCATATTATATTATTATATTCAGAGATACATTTTCTATATCATATTGCTGAACGTGTCTCGGAGTACATAACAAATCGGTAATAACACTATAGAAGTATACAGTTCCACTTGAAAGATTGTGATTATGCTGAAATTTCCTTAAATATTAGCTTAAAAAGTGAATTTAAATATTTTACTAATTATTGAGTTAAACAAACGAACAATATTTTCGTATTTTCAATAAGTATAGGAATGATAATGAAGGAACTAAAATTTCTTATGTTTTGCCAAGATGTAGAAACATTTTGCTGTATAGTTAAAGAGTAGTAGAATATATCAAATCCCTTCAACTTTAAAGAACGTTTTATAATTGAATAAAATTCACATTGAAATTCACTTGAAATTAGTTGCCTTTGACGTTGGCAAGTTGAAAAATTATGCTGAACTTACCTGGAAGAGCCTGCGCTCTGTATAATTAACAAAATTCTTTCTCGAGTTGTAGGAACTAACTTTTTAAACGTAACAGAGTTGGATTGAAAAAGGAATTTGACAATCAGAAGTATACATTCAACAACAAAATAATTTTCCAAATCTAGCTTAATTTCTTAAAAAAAGGAAGGTTCACGAAAATACATGATCAAGAAAGAAGAATGACGAGAGAGGGGAAGGAAAGAAAACGCGAAGAAAAATGGAATCAAATGTTATTTTATTATAAGCAAAAATTTATTTTTAAATTAATTTATTATATCGCAGCCAATGATTTCGTAATGGCTTGATTTGAAATACGATTTGCCTACACTTTGTATTGTCCTCTTCCATTTACACAATTTTCCATCTCACAGTCAAGACCTTAATTATGCTTCAACGAACTGTCTAAGTAGTATAATTATAACTCATCGGAAGATGATCAAGTTTCTTGCGCGCCGCAGGCATAAATCAGCGACAAAATTAGCGTGCATCCAAATAAATGAATCTCATTCATCAAACATTTCTTCTTTATTTTTTTTCGGCCAGATTGGAAGATAAAAAACAGACAAAAGGCTGAAACTGATATCTTTTTTGGTACATGAGTATCGAATATTCGCTATCCATGGTCGCTATTCATCATGTTGTATGATAAGTAGGAATCACAATTCCACTCGTGGAGTTTTCCCTTGTCGCCTTCGATCTCTTCTGTTTCCCTTCTTCCTACCTTCTAACTTTCTCTGTTCTGTTTTCTATTTGTTCATCGATAGGCAACGAATTTAAGAACAAAGTTGGGATTCCTTGGTGTTTGCTGCAGTCCCGGCCTTTAATGCGTTAGAAACGTTTTCACGACACTCATCATGGAAATATATGTGACATGAGTATGCTGGCAAAAAACAGGGTGTGATGAATAAATCCGAAAATTGTTTCTGTTCTTAACAAACCAATATCCTTATACACGATATTTCAATCATTTAAAGGATTTGTGTTATGTATAGTTTCAGAGAAAGAAACAATAAATAGAGGAAGGAATTTTTTCCCCATGTTTAATCTTGAATTTAGAATGGACTCTCTCCTTTTTTCTCCACTTAATTTTAACTAAATATCACAAAATATAGGTATGTATATTAATAACAAGATAATTTTCCATTAAAAATAAAATAAAAGGTTTGAAGGATTGGTAGAACTCCATGAATTTCATCGAATAAATATTACTTTCCTCGAAAAATCTCTTCTGACAACTTCAGTAACAAAGAAATCATTTAAGATGTTACATCGCGATCATGCTATCCATATATTTGTTGAACAGAACTAATAGTAACAAAACGATATTTTTTATCCATGGCACAAAAAATACAATTCTTAAATAATTATCAAACTACCATAACAAATTTTGAAAAATTACGAAAAGAGAGGAGAATGTTTCTTTTTGTTTCCGTTATCTTTTGTGAACATGCCTCATGTGTCCGCAAAATAGTAGCTAAACAGTCGTTGAGAGAAATCGTGGGATTGCAATGAACAGAATAACAGCTAAACGAATAATAATGAGACGGGGTTTAATCGTGGTTCTCTTTGAAAATACATATGTCGACAAGATCATGTCTCAGTTATATTTTTGAAATATGACAGAACCATGGCTTTTTTTTCTTCTCCAGTTCGATTCGTTTTCTTCTAGTGCTTGATGCACTAGCAGGCTCAATTCAATTCATTTTCAGAATAGTACAATAACGCTTTTGCCAACGTATCGTATTTTGTTGTGTAAGATGTATGCTGGATTAAAAGGAAAGTTTGGAACGCTCGTAAGAAAATAAATATGTTGTAACTTATAAGTACATGGATAAATAGAAGATATAATCGAATTAGTTTTTTGTGAAAATTCGCTTTTACAAATAAAAAGAGTTGTCATAAACAATCTTTCATGTTAAAAGCATACCTACGTATATGTTACATAGATGATTTTTTTAACAGTAGTGATCTTTGTCACCATAAAGTACCAGATACAAATTTGGGCTAATAAACAAACCATCAGAATTGTTTTAGCAACCAACAATACCGATTGAAGATTGATTGTAACTATAATAAGAAATATAATAAGATAATAAGAAACTTATTGTAGTTTGAAAAATTCAAAATATTTGTCAGGCTAATGATCTCGATAGCCCTGATAATCACTGTAAAATCGGATTAAATATTTAGCAACACCTGCTGCCCGTTTAAGTCGGTTTCCCAATTATCATTAGTTATCATTAAATCGATTAAATCGAAAATGAAGGAAAACGTTCTTCCGTGAACCGCGTTCCTTTTTTTACACTAAAAGAATATTATTTCTATATCATTAAAACTTGACAACGGTATTCAAGCGTCCATCACGGTTTCAAGCTGTTCCATCCGGACTCAAGACATTTATGCAAATGACTATTAAATTGGGCTTTACACAATCAGCGAGAATATCAAAGGCAAAGCACAGTTAGGATTTTTCTGATCCACGTTCGTTGTAAACGGAGTAAAAGAACAGGAACGCGGAGATAAATACATTACAAAACGAAATATTCTTACAAAATTACTTTTTACAGTTGATGTAAAACTAATAACGGAGTAAATTAGTTTGAAATTGATTCCTTACGTGAAGAAACCTAAAGTTAATATCTTAATACAGCTCTCTTTTTTGTAATTGATACAAACACACGTACAGACTAGGATGGACTATTTATAGGTAGGTTACATTTTGATCGTTGACCAGTATTATCGATGTTCGATCCGCAAGTTAAAAAACCATATAACACAACGCAATTTACCTAATTAATTTGAAACAGAGGATCATGCACGTGGTTTAAAAGAAAAGTAGATTAACTGCTCATTGCCACTCAACCGAAAATAAGTAGAAAAAAACGTCATTTTTTCACAGACTGTATCGCAACCGCCCGTGAATTTCCAGAGAGTTCAATGAATCGTGAAATTTTGTTGCGGAGAAAGTTTTTTATTTCCTACCCCGCCTTGCTAGTCTTTCTTTCTTTCTCCCTTTCTTTCTTCCCATGTTTCTTTTTTCGTTGCCTAGCATAGCGGATTCTACTAAGCGCGTTGTCCTTGTGAATAATCAATCAGTTTCGCTGCAGAAACTTGTCGAAAGAACTTGGTGAACGTGTGCAGGAACGTAAAATCATAGCTGCCAACTGGTTTCCTTTCGATCCTATTGTTTCGATGGTGTCTCTCCGGACCGCTGCAACGCGTTGGTTATGGGAATTCGTGTGTTTCGCTAGTATTCGGAATAAAGAAGCTTTCTAGTCAAGTTACTCTTCGGCTTTCTTTGCTTTTGCTAATAACGACTCGTCTTTGGTTCTTGTTACTTCTCTTACGTTCAAGTTTCTCAATTTATCAGTCGTAATCGTTCGAAGCGGCAATTTCATGTTAGGACATTTATGGCTTGTTCGATTAAAATTAAATGAGCCTATTGAGATGAGCAATTTTGGCCAAATATCATCGTTTCCTCCTTTTCTCTTATTAGAACTTTACTCCGGTGAAACAAAGTTTTTATATTCGAAAGACTTTGAAGAAACATATCAACGCTCCTGGGCCACAGTTTCCTATGCGACGCACAGTGATGTTCACTGTCTATGAAAAATAACTTTATATTTTAAGATATTAAGAAATGAACGTAGATTTTCATAGTACCCATAATTTTTACTGAATTTATCAATTTGTTGCCGAAAATGATGTTAGAAATTTATTGCTATTTTCGGCACATTTTTCAATCACGTTTTTCATTCACTTGTCGATTGTTTATATGTCTAGTTTGTCTTGTACAAGCAATTTAATAGTATACTGTCTTCCATACTGGTAAGTAGCTCTTTTTTTACAAAAGTATCCATTTGCACTAACGTTTTATATTTAATGTTTATCAACTTTTAATTGGTTTTAGAAAAAAAGACTAAAGAGTATTTGCGTGATTTTTCGTACATTAATTAGGGGCACATTAAGCATTATATTTGTCGGAGATGAAAGAACACCGGAACTCCTCCTTGGATTCGCGGGAATACTGTAACTCTGTAACTTAGCATAAACAAATGTCGCTCCGATTGTTCGAGATTTATGATCATGAGCTTGGGCTCGAGACGACAATCAGTCGCCGAACGTAGCCGCGGTCAAAGGGATGAACGTTTTATCTAACACAGGCACAGAGTAACTCTATACCTCTCCTTAAAAGAAATAGTTGTAGCGACACGTGGCAGTAAATACTTCAATAGTTTCTATCCCGCGGCCCGTCACACGCAGATTTTGTCCTCCGGGTAAGATGATCGCTGGGTGTCGGCATGCCTTTGTAGTGTATGTTTAGCCAATGTGAGGACCCGTTATAGATCTTAAGATTTAGTCAAGCGAAGTCCTTCAAATAGACTTTGTTGCAACTACGGGAAGATAGGAGAAACCTATCTTCCACGAACGATGCCCCCGTCAACAACCTCCCCTCAAGGGCGGCCAGCATCTCTTTCAAAACGCCGATATGGAGATCGACCAATTAGCAACAGCGCTAATTTCC
>JACXIR010000744.1:363575-382802 GCA_014825875.1 Bombus ignitus
CTTTTCCTGAGGGGTGTTTGGTATCATATATGGTGTAGTATGGTATTTTCATGTAGCTTTTTGTAGTGAAGTGTGTTTCTGAGACAAGTAGTATGTCTATATTGTTACTGTATATGAATGTTTTAATTTCGAGGGCCCGTTGTTGTAGGCCGTTTGAGTTCCAGGCTGCTATTTTTAGAGTGTCCGTTTTTTATTTTTTGCTTAGCACGTTTGTAATTAGTTGTAGCATGACTGTGATTTGTTGGGTTTGCTGCCTGATTACTGTGTTTTGTTCGCTTATCATTCTGGTTAGCATTTCGGTGTTCTTTATGGTTTGTTTAATCAGTTCTTTGATTTCTGCAGTGTCATTGTTAATATTGCTGTGGTATTGGTTGTCTGTATGTGTCGTTTGGCTGGTTACTTGAGCGTAGCTTAGACCACCAATGGTGTTGGTGCTGATGGGTTTGGTGTTTGTTGTTTGCCCTGTATTTGGTATTATTTCAGGTTTTGTGCTGTCCTTTTGGGCTTGTGTGTTAGTGATTGTCCTGTTTCGTAAGGGCGGGAACAGTTTGCGTTGTAGTTGTTTCCTAGCTTCGCAACTTTTGTAACTGGCTGGGTGTTTTCCGTTGCAGTTGTAGCATTTGACCTCCTCTATTTTGCCCGTCGATGGGCAGTGTATCGTAAGATGATTTTTTGCGCATTTAACGCATGCCGGTATTCTATTGCAATAGTTTTTAGTGTGTCCGTATTGTTGGCACCTTATGCATTGTGGGATTTCTTTTTTATATCTAGGTGGCTCCTCTTTTACTATTGTGTTTAGCAATTTTTCTATATCGTATATTTCTTTGTTGTTGTTTTTAGGTTCTAGTTCAACTAGGAATAGTGGTAACGGTTGTTTGCTATCGTATTTGTTGATGTTATTAATTGACCTTACCTGGTGTCCGATTTTTGCCAGTTCTTCACTTATTTTTCCGGTATTTGTTTTTGGGTGTAGTCCCCTGATTACTGCTTTGTAGGTTTTGTCGGTTTTAAGTTGAAAAGTGTGATATGCTGCGTTTTTTTCCTTTAGTGATCTGGTGATTTTTCTGAATATTTCTGGGGTGTTGGTTTGCACTTTCACCTGGTCTATTTTTATTTGTTTGATGACATAGTTGTCTTTCCCTGCGGTGTTGTTTAATATTTCGATGAGGTGGTCGATTATTTTCGCATCTATGTATATCGGTGGTGGCTTGGGAATACGGTTTGTCGGACTTTCCGTTGGGTCCGTTGCTGCCTCTTCTGGCAGTGCGCTGAATGGATTGTGCAGTTTGATATCTTGCAGCCATTGTCCTTTTTCATATGTATCAATTTTTCTCGCACTTGCGAGCCGGGCTACCTTCCGTTTTTTGCTGGAGGTTGCCACCGTCCAGCCCTCCTCCTGGTGCATTGGTATGTTTTGCTCCCCTTCGGATTGTGCTATTTCCATAATTTCATCTGTTTTTTCTACGTATGTAGAGCCTGTACCTTTATTTATGAAGTACGTTTCTCTCGAGTTTATTATTTTTATTGGTGGAATCTGCATGATTCCACGTTTTGTCGATTTCTGGCGTTTAATTTGTCCCTTTCCTTTCCCTCTTGCCGCACTTTCACTGGAGCACTGTTTCGCACGTCCGTTTAGGTCGCCTGCCCAGGCGGAACTGACGATTCGGGTGAGTTAATAAAGGGCACCAACGTTTTTAAACGTTACTAGTTAGTTATAAGCAAATACTCCGAATATTAAAGCGAATGGAATATCGTTTCTGTTGGAAAGATGATACATTTACACTGTACGTGTAAATGTGTGTGTAAGCGTCAGAGGACGTACAGGTCAGAGTTGAGACAAAAGGTGGTTGGAAAAAGATTAGAAGAATCTAGAGGAGTCAGCTGATAACAAGCGTGCAAGAAGGTTGTCGAGGTCTTCACAGTGTAATATATATGTATAGGTGTTGTGTGTGAATAAAGAAAACTATTTGTATTTCCGAATCCTCTCTATACCTTAACAGTTTCCCCACGAGAAAATAATAACGACGACCTAGTATCTGCGTGTCTGCTCAAATTTTCTTACCGGTTTACCAACAAAAATCCCAGATACACCGAAAAAATAGAAAGAAAACAAATGATTCCCGTGCCCTTTGCCCGTGTTATATTCCATTTCATGTGGGTCAAATCCCGGTGGCGCATGTGAATTTTTGTATGAAACACGCAGTCAGACCTGTTGTATAGCTGTCATTGAGTTAGGACCTTAGAAGTTTGCCTAGAACATTCCATGAAGCGTGCATTTCTGTAAATAGGAAAAGCAAACATTATGATTTTGATAACGGTAGTCGAAATTAAATGGTAATTTGTTCAACTACATTCATAGTATTTATATATTCAGAAATATTAGAAATTAGGATTTTCAATGATTTCTATCCTATATGATAAGTTTATTGACAGATGGGTTTATTTATAATGGATTAAACAGGAAACGATGGATATTTAATGTGAACTAAATACAGCAATGTGCTATAACTAAGACAACTAAATGGATAATTCACAAGTCACAACTAATAGTTTACAACTCATAACAACTCGGTGACTCTCTCTCGACTCAACTTTCGACTCCTCACAACTCCGCTCTCAAACCTCCGAATAATTCGTCTTTCTCCCTTAAGCATCCCTTTGTCTTTTTTCATACCCGCACCATGTACGTATTCCGTAACTGTCCGCCATCAAGATCACATACGCCTTCTTCCGCGTAACTATTCAACTGATGAAACGACGACACATTGTCAGTTGATGCCCATAGAAATTTCGCGACCCTTGCGGTCTGTTGACATTTAGGCTTTCTCGCAACATTGTTTATAGTTCACCCGATATTTCTGTCCACGATACTATATATTTAGAAATAGATGTTAATAGCTTTTGCGTTTTTATAGTCTTCGATATCTTGCTTCGTTTTTAAATATAGGCAACTGCATAATTTATAAAGCTATAAATATAAAACTATTATTTTATTTAATAATTGAATGTGGTATAATGAAGACATAGTCCAGATCAAAAAGATTCTCCGACCTTCATTTTTAAATTTTATGTTGCAAGATACGCGAAGAGCGAAAACTTGTTCTAATTGATAATATTTCAACGTTTGTCTCTTTTGGAAACTAAACGCAATTCAACTAATAAGGAACCATTGCGAATATCTTTTATCGATTGCCTTCAATGTTTCACGAGATCATTCGACTCAGTTACCTCTGGGAATTATTTTCTTCTTTTCGCGAGTTCGAATGGCGATCGCAGCATATTATTTTCCCCAACACTTCTGGATATATTTAAGTTGGAATTACTTTTCTCGTTACAATCCACGCAAAAGGAAAATCTCCTTCCTACCGATTTATTTTTACTACTTTCCGTGCTGAGGAAAAAGTTTATTTGTGTCATGGCCGGCGTGCTCCCAACTCTTCGGGTAATCGATTAATACTTCTGCGAATTATTAGTAATTCTTGTGGTTATCTTATCAAACAATATATTTTGTTACTTACTGTTTTTCTTATTGTTTTAATGTCACAGATCATCTTCAGTGCGAATGAGAAACTTTTCTCGCTGTATGTTTAATTTAAGAAATTTTAATTTAATAAATGTAGGATCTTTAAAACATCAACTTTTTTCGGTGAATAAAAAGTATGTCAAAAATGTACTTCAAATAGTTTAACGAAGAGTTTGCAGAAATAACAAAGTTGCGGTCCATTTAATGAAACACGTCAGAGATCGAAACAGTAAGAATTTTTTTTATTATTATTATTTAATTTGTATTTTATAATTTGTCCAGCTGGGCATTCAGTAAAATTTTCTAGCTCAAACAGTAAGAAATGAGTGGAAAACTCGAAGAGTTTGACCATCAACCTAATTTTTTCACATATAATATAATATTTTCGAAGTCTATTCATTCGGTCATTCGGTTGATTCTGTTGACTCGATTCAGTCAAAGTCGGATCTGATCAATCACTACGTCTATCACAACACAAGGGCCTTCATCTATCAGATTGTCAGTCTGAGCAAGATCACGGCAATCCTCATACTTAGCTACGTTACTAAAGTGTGTAATTATACTAAGCTGTTGGAAAATATATAAGTTATAACACTGTTAATCACGGAGTTATATCATTTCAACCACCCCTATTGTCTTAACGGAAATCAGGGGATCGATTTATTCGCGGCGTCGATTATTATAATCGTAACGGGAATTTACAACTCCCGTTGAGGTGTTACCTCGCGACTGCATCTCCACAGGCTTATCAACGAAATGATAATAGCACTAAAAAACAAGCAATACTGCACAGCCCTCTTTATGGACATAGAGAAAGCATTTGACAAAATAAACCATGAAAGCCTACTACAAACAATTAGGAAACAATTCCCGGAGCAAATGCACCAATTAATAAAATCCTACCTAAGCCTAACCTTCGTAATAAAAATCAAGGACACATATTCTGAAGTTAAAGACATCAAGGCAGGGCTACCACAAGAAAGCGTCCTAGGCCCAATACTATACACATTATACACGGCGAACATACCAACAACTACCAATAGCACAGTAGTGACATTCGCGGATGACACAGCTATACTAGTCAGGCATACGAACCCAGAAACGGCAGTCAAATTACTACAAGAACATATCACAAAAATAGAAAAGTGGCTACAAGAAAAACAAATAAAAGCAAACCCCAATAAATGCGACCATATTACATTCACGCTACGAAAAAAGATACCACCAAACATCCTTCTGAACGGCACGCATATAACACAAACAAAGCATGTCAAATACCTAGGACTCCACTTAGTTAGACAACTCACATGGAAACTGCATACTAAATCAATAATAGAAAAAATACAGAAAACAAGGAGACAAATGCATTGGCTAACAAGCCGAAAATCCAAATTAAGCATGGAAAATAAATTAAAAGTATATAAAACGATCATAAAACCAATCTGGGTGTACGGAATACCACTATGGGGAACAGCAGCAATAAGCCATATAAACAAAATGGAGATAATACAAGCTAAAATCCTTAGAACAATAGTAAACGCACCATGGTACGTCAGAAATGATGACATACGCAGGGACCTTGGAATCCCAATGGTCAAGGAAGAAATTAGCAGATACTCAGAAAAATACAAATCAAGAATAGCAACACACGCAAACCGGCTAGCTGCGGAAACGTACAAAACCATAAACATGGACAGAAGATTAAAAAGGAAGCACCCAGCAGACCTCATAAAGGACATAACCCAGCAAACACGAGGATGGTACCCCGCTGGGGGTAGCCACCAACATGCTAATATAACTGTTAAAAAATTCTACCAAATGTCCAAAATGGACAATTTGTAAATAATAAGAAATAAATATAAAAAAAGAAATATTCGCCATATAACCCCAACCTTGCGCCTTCAAGTTACCATTTATTTCGTTCTATGCAGAACTCCTTAAATGGTAAAATTTTTAATGACGCTGATGATGTGAAATCACATTTAATTCAGTTTTTTACTGGTAGAAATCAGAAGTTTTATGAATATGGAATCACAACACTGCTTGAAAGATGGCAAATGGTCATGGACAAAAACTGACAATATGTAATTGACTAAAGTTATATTTTTAAGAAAATATTTTGAATTTTCCTTCTTATTTAAAATACGCAATCCCTTGGTTTCCAATCTAATAGTAATAATATTTATGCAAATTATTGTAGTGTAGATACTCCTCTTACATTTGAGGAGGTGACTGAAAATAATGACTGTAAAAATTGGAAAATGGCTACGGGTAAAGAAATAGAATATTTAAATAACATTAAAACGTGGAAATTAGTTGATAAGATACAGAGAAAAAAAGGTTTTGGATGCAAAGTGGATTTACACTAGAAAATCAGACGGTAGATATAAAGCTAGGTTAATTGTAAGAGGTTTTCAATAAACGGATGTAATTGATGATATATATTCTCCTATAGCAAAAATGAAAACGTTAAAAATATTATTATCTCATTGTTGTAAAATGGGCCTACTTATTGAACAAATGGATATAGAAACTGCATTTTTAAATGGTAAAATAATCTCTGAAATATATGTTAATCAATTAAAAAGATACGAAAATGGTACGAATGGGGTATGTAAACTAAAAAAGGCATTATATGGATTAAGAGAGAGTCCAAGAGCTTCGTATGAGCGTTTAAATAAATTTCTGATAAATTTATGAGTAATATACATTACTGTCTATATACTTTTAAGAAAAGAATAGATATTGTTTATTTACTTGTACATGTAAATGATTTATTGATTTATAGTACGAGCAAGGAGAAAATACAAGACATAAAGAAATTTTTATCTGATAAATTTAAAATGAAAGATTTAGGTAAAATAAAAGAATATTTTGGAATTAACGTTGAATATGATTATTATAAAAATAAAATGAAGCTAAGTCAGACAAAATATATTGAGTCATTAGTAAGGAAGTATAAGCTGTAAAATAGTAATTTATATAATACGCCTATGGAAGCGAATTTAAAAATTGTAAAGGATGATGTGTGTGAATGTAATATTAAATACAGAAATTTGATTAGTGCATTATTATATCTAAGCTCAGCTACAAGACTTGATATAAGTTATAGCGTTAACTATTTAAGTAGATTTCAAAATTGTTACAATGAAACTCATAAATATGCGTTGCGAATACTTAAATATTTGTACTTAACTTAAGACTCAAAATTAGAATATAAGAAAAATGAAAAGGTTGAAACTTTAGATTGTTATGTATGTGGGAGAGTATAGTGTTAGTAGGTTTGGTAACGATATGATTTGTTTCAATATCGTTCACGTTAACACAAAATCAAGTATGATGCTCCGTCAGTCTATATGCACGTAGTCACCATTCGTCACTCACTACTATCGTTTCAACGGTTCCAATGCTCTTCTTCACGCTGACAACACTCACTTCTCAACTGACTAACGGCTACTTCTTATACCATGGTTCCGGTATACGCGGCACGCACAGACCCACGACGCGGATGATCCATGGTATAGTAGACCTTCTTATTCACCCAGGGTTTTCCCCGATACTACATGTAGATACCGATTTGGGAAGCTATAGTAATGATAGGAAATCCCCCACTGATTACGTAATTCGATTATATGGTAACGTAATTCATTGCAAATCAAAAAAACAAAAATGTATAACAAAAGCATCAACGTTTGCTGAATACCTAACATTATCAGAAGCAGCTGACGAATTAATATTTATTAAGGAAATGATTAAAACACTTCATCATTTGTTTATTGATATTTCAATAAATCACATCATCATTTGTTTATTGATATTTTAAGAAAAATTAACCGAAAAAGAACTCGACATTCACAAAGTTATGAACTGGCAAAGTAAGGCGTCCAAAAAATGGATGTCCTGGCGTGCATGATTTCTACCATTCTGGTCATGTTAAGCAAAGAGGCCGAACGGACTCTTAATTATTATAGATACGGCTATAGCATGAACCTTGGAAAAGTCAAAAAAATATTTTTTTACAAAATAGCAGCCGTTTGAACGAAAAGTTTCCCTTTTGACATGTTTTTTTGACAATTCCGAATTTTTTAAACATAGTAAAATTAAAAAATTTGATCAGAGTGTGGTTGAGACGATGGAGGAATGTATGAAGAACATTCACACCAAATCTCAAATAAATCAGTTTAGAACTTGAAATATCGTGCACGCCAACTCGAAAAAAGTAGTTTCAAGAAAAACGCGTTTAAAGTTTTGAGACAAGTTTCCGACAATTTTACTCATAGAATGGTACAGCATATTTACATATTTTTAATCGCTGATTCCTGTTCCATGCAAGAAACCTTCCTCTACTTCAAAATGCTCATTCTCCGAAGTTCTTTTATGGAGACGAGCAGTCCTGGCTTCCTTTGATGCCTCTAAAAACTCGGTACGAACTTCGTCTCGCCTGACTGCGAACGCATGAGCTTTTGGGCCAATCATGATTCCCATGACACTTAAGATTTTTAATATGGATATAAAATCTTCATTAAATGTACATACTGCGAGGAAAGTGGAAATTGGAATTGTCTGTGTTCTTGCCTGGATGTGCTTCGGAGCAAAAGTCCACATTAACGAATTTAAGAGTAACGTAAAATTTAACGTAGAGTTGTTAACGTTGTCGAGTTGCGAGAGGTGTTAGCGTTGTTGAGAGTGGATTTGTTAGCGTTGTCGAGTTGCGAGAGGTGTTAGCGTTTTTGAGAGTGGAGTTGTTAGCGTTGTCGAGTTGCGAGAGGTGTTAGTGTTCTTGAGAGTGGAGTTGTTAGCGTTGTCGAGTTGCGAGAGGTGTTAGCGTTCTTGAGAGTGGAATTGTTAGCATTGTCGAGTTGCGTGAGTTACCAGCGAAGTTGAGAGATTCAGTTGTTCGCGTTGTTCAGTTGCGAGAGTGGTCCAATTAGAGTAAGATTGTTACAAAAGGATTGTTACAGAGTAAGATCGTTACAATATTGAGTACGATTGTAAGATTTGTTTATTTAGTTCCATATTAAACAATCATCGTTTTCTGTCTCATTAATATCTGTATAACTAATTTATTGTAAATAAATTACAAATTATAAATAGTATCAGGAAAAATTTATACCTAAATTTCCACGATACTACAATACATTAAAAAAAGGATAACATACAATAAAGATTTCATGAGGGTACGTAGAAACTCGGGCAGCGTCTATCGTCTACTGTTTATTTGTTCCGGTCGGACCCTAGCAGATGCCGCGTCACAAAAATGGCTGTAACTAATACAATAATTGAAATTTTGAAAAATCCTTTTAAGGACATATTTTTGAATGTCTAAACTTTGGAAATATGAACAAAAATATTTCGATTTTTTCAAATTTGTACACTAGAATACTCCCTTAATATAGCGAGATATGGAAATTTTACGAAAAATTCAAAACATATAGAAACTCACTATCATTATGTAGATAAGTATTTCTTTTTATTTGTTTGAATATTTACAATCAATGCTCGTTGAGAATTTTCAGTAACTTCATTTGGCGTGATACAGTGACATGATTTATAATAGTTATATATTATTATATTGTTGATTCTAGTAGGATCTAAGGATTTGATCTAAAGAGTTTGTCCCTGAGTTGCTTAAATTTGTCTGCGATGTTTTGTTTCCATGTTAATCTCCTGTCCAGAGTCATGCCCAGGTATCTGACTGTGTCCTTGTTAGGAACTGTTATATTGTTAATGGAGACCTGTGGACAGGTTTGTTTTCGCAGCGTGAAGGTTACACGTGTAGATTTTTTTCGTTAATTTTAAAGCGCTATTTGTGTAACCACTTTTTCCATAGAGTCGAGACCTCGCTGGAGAGTGGACGAGGCAATTATCGGGTTGGTGTGGGACGCTAATAGCGCTGTGTCGCCGGCAAATGTTGCTACAGTTATTTCTGTTGATATTGGTAATTCGGTAGTGTAGATGGAGAACAGCAGGGGTCCGAGGACACTACCATCGGATATGCCCGCTTCTATTGGGCATGTTGTGGTAATGGCGTCTAAGTATTTAACCATGAATTGTCTTTTGGTTAGGTAGGACTTTAGGATGGAGTAGTAAGTGTGTGGTAGGACTTTTTTAAGTTTGTAAAGAAGCCCTTCGTGCCATACTTTGTCGAATGTCTGTTGAATATGAAGGAATACCGCTGAGCAGTATTTTTTCTTTTCAAGGGTTTGGTTGATATTGTGTGTTATTCGGTTGATTTGCTCTATTGTGGAATGCTGCTTCCGAAAGCCGAATTGATGATCTGGCAGTGTTTTCAGATCCTCTAGGAGTGGAAGGAGTCGATTCGTTAGCAGCTTTTCGAATAGTTTTGACAAAGTGGGTAGAAGACTAATTGGGCGATAGGAGCTAGTTTCGTGTATTGGTTTTTCGGGTTTAGGGATGAGCGTAATTTGTGACGTTATCCAGGTTTTGGGATAGTATTCAAGGCGAATAATTGCGTTGAAGATTGAAGAAATGAGTGCAATCCCTTTTACAAGTAGTTCCTTAATTGCTTTGTTACTTATTAGATCATGCCCCGGTGCTTTCTTGGGGTTCAGGCGATGGATTAATTCAGTAACCTCTAGAAAAGTGAAAGGTTTAATGGGGGGGGGGGAGGCATTTGGAAAAGAGAGTACAGGTATTGTGTTATTTGCGAGGCGATATTGGAGGAATGAGGTTTAAAGACGTTGGATAGGTATATATAGGTATATAGGTATATAGGACAGCGATTTGGCGGGATTATTTGCGAGGGACGCGTGACTTTCCTGGAAGCCTTCCATAATGAGTAGTGGGAGTCGGCAGTGGGGGACAAAATGACGAGATATTTTTGAAAACAGTCATTTTTGTATTTTTTAAAGATATTGGTTAACATCCTGGTTGCGTTGTTTAGTTTTCGTTTGTCGTCCGATGTTTTATGGGTCTGCCATACTCTTCTTAGTCTTCGTCTTTCTGTGATTTTGTTTAATATGTAATGGGGATATTCTTGTTTACTGATAGAAGTCTTGGTAGGTGTTGAGGGGCGGATGGCGTTTATTATGCTCGTGTTTAAGTATTCTGTGGCAGTTTCGATATCTGCCGTTGTGTTTAATGAGATTGAGGCAGAGGTTGAGTGATTAAAGACTTCTCTAAAGAGCTGCCAGTTGGTCAGTTGGTTGTGAATTGTTCAAGTGGTCACCACTTCTACGAAAACTCTACATCTGGTCTTTTTAGTTTTCTCAGGCGCTGCAGCCATCGACAGCATATAGACAAAAGACTAGCACGAAGGCAGACCATAAACAATAGAAAGTCGACGTTGGCTTCGGCTTTCAGTAACACTGTTAGCGCGCGGATCTGGACCAACTCAAATTCTATTTCTACTTATTATTACACTTCTCTATTAAGTATATATTTTCTACCTTACAATTTATCCACGCGTTTCTCTCTTTATACATCTAATAACCTCAACAAATATTAACATTTTCTTATAGTTAAGCCCCTTAAGGTAACACAAGTATCTTTTAAGTTGAAGCATTCTTTACGGTTATTGTCCGTTCCGGGAAAACACGGGAAAGCGGGTTTTCCCATGTACAATGCCATTTATGAGCGATCTTTGATTGGAGACGATCACCACCCATCCTTATCCACCAGCCGTTTTCTTATTCAATTAGCAACCACTGCTCTCACTTTCCTAACCAAAATTGCCATCAACGAATCGGCTTGTTCCGTGGTTTACATACACCCATCACTAGCTTTCCTTTGCGACGGCTCTATCGCCGAACTTCACTGGTTTTTCCTTCCTTGATTAGTCAATATCGTAACTTGCTACTAATACTATTCCACCATTCGACACCTTAACTTGCTATTCATACTTCGCTGAGAACACGTCTACACGCATCACGCGTAAATACTTAAGTCTTCAAAGTTGTTGAATATAAAACGTACATTTCACCTGTTAACTCAGTGCTATAATCATTCCAACTGCTCCTATTATCTTAATCGAACTAGTTGATCGTTATCGTATCGTATCGTAACGAGACTTTACGACTCCCGTCGGCCCACTCTACCGCGAACGGTCGAACACAGGATTTTAGCCTACTGTTGGGGATCCTTACCAAATAAGGCACTGTATCATGCATTTAATTATTTATCACGCCCTTATCGGTAAGTTAAAGATCAATATCGCGCACAAAAATTGAAGGAATTGGTTGAATGAGGGTTCAATGAATTTCTTTTCATTTCTGACGTACCATGTTAACTGTTGTCCTTAAAATTTTTGCTTGCTCTGTTTCTATTTTATTTATGTGACTCATTACTGCCGTCCCCCATAGTGGGACTCCGTATGTCCAGATTGGTTTGATTATTGTTTTGTATATATTTAGTTTATTCATTATGCTTAATTTAGATTTTCTATTGGTTAACCAATACATCTGCTTCCTTTTTCCACGTATTCTGTTTATTATTGATTTTATGTGATGCTTCCATGTAAGGTGTGTGTCTAAATGTATTCCTAGATACTTGACTTGCTTTGTTTGTGCTATGTGGGCGCCGTTCAGTTGGGTATCTGATGTTTTTCCTTTTCCAAGTGTAAATGTTATGTGGTTGCACTTACTGGTGTTCACTTTTATTTGTTTGTTTTGCAGTCATTTTTCTATTTCTGTAATGTCTTCTTGTAGTAGTGCGGTAGCCGTTTCTGGATTTGCGTGCCTTACTAATATGGCCGTATCGTCCGCGAACGTTAGTATTTTGCTGTTGACAGTTGTTGGTATGTCTGCCGTATACAGTGTATATAGTATTGGTCCTACGACGATTCCTTGCGGTACTCCAGCCTTGATATCCTTAATTTCAGAATATGCATCATTTATTTTTACTACAAAGTAATATTTGAGTAGTTTGTAGATTTGTTCTGGAAATTGATTTTTGATTGTTTGAAGAAGCTTTTCATGGTTAGCTTTGTCGAATGCTTTTTCGATATCCATAAAGAGTGCCGTGCAATATTGTTGTGTTTCCAGCGCCTGTAAGATTTCGTTGACGAGTCCATGCATTTGTTCTATTGTGGAGTGTTTATTCCTAAATCGAAATTGATGGCCCGGTATTAGTTTTTCTTTTTCTATTGTTGGTTTTAGATGGTTATATATTATTTTTTCTAATAATTTGGAAAACGCAGGGAGTAATGATATTGGCCTGTAGAATGCAGTTAGATGTGGGTTTTCGTTTGGTTTGAGTAACATTACGATCTGTACTATTTTCCATAGTGCAGGAAAGTACTGTATTCTTAGAATTGCATTGAATATTATCGTTGTTAGTCTTATTGCCTTTGGGGGAAGGTTTTTTAAGATTTTTCCATTGATCAAGTAAAATCCTGGTGCTTTATTTCTTTGTTGCCTTAATTAAGTTTGTAACTTATTGCGCTGTTGTGCTTAGTATTGTGCAGCGTTTGTTAGCTGTGTTGCTGTCATTATCTACTTCTTTATTTGTTTGCCATTTGGGGATGCTGTTATTAAATTCGTACGGTGAAAATGTATTTTGTAGGTGCTTCGAAAATTCTTCTGCCTGCTCTTCGTTGCTTCTGGCCCGTGTGTTGTCCATTTTTCTGATTGCTGGGATTGATTTTATTGTTTTCTTAGCTTTATTTGTAACTTCCCATAGGGAGTAGTTGGTATTCTCATGCGCGGATAGTGATTCAATGAATTTTGAGAATTCGTTATTATGACGTTCCCTTATTTTATTCTTTAATTCTTGTTTTCTTGTTTTCTCGTGTTCTATGTTTTTGCCATTTTGCTTTCGCTTTTCTTTTTTCCCTGATTTTATCTAGAATGTCCTGTGGAATAATTTTCGATTGCCTGCTGTTTGATACATAGTTGATGGTTGCCCACGCTGGTTCCTGTATTATTTCTGTCAGAGATGCTACTACCCGCTCAATGTGTTCAGGTGTTTTCAATGGGATGTTGCAGTTGATTTTGTTTTCGATTATCTCTTTAAAAGTTTGCCACTTGATGGTTTTATTGCAAAGCGACTCTGACTTGTTATAAAGTAGTGGTTTGCTTGTATATTCTAATATAATTAATGTATGGTCGGAGTTAAGCTCAAGGCTGGTTGTTATTTTTAATTTGCTTACGTGTAGTCCTTGTGTTACTGTAAAATCCAACAGGTCAGGTGTTTTATTGAGGTCTGTCGGCCAGTACGTTGGTCTTTCTGTGGATAGTACGTTGAGGTTGGTGTTTCTAATGTATTTTTCTAGTGTTCTGCCTCTCGGTGTGTTAATTCTCGAACCCTATAACGTGTGCTTTGCATTAAAGTCTCCTGCTGCGATATATTTGTTACCTAAGTATTGGAAGTACTCCTCCCATTTTTTAAGTGTCATTTTGTGTCTGAGTAGTGCATATACTGCTGATATCTGGAAGTAACTATCATTGGTTTGTATTGTGATAGTGGTTGCTTGTATGTGTTCTTGATTTGTTTGACTATTTAGGTGATGCTTGATGTCATTTTTTATTATTACTGGAGTTCCTCCATGTGCTTTATCTGAGGGGTGTTTGGTGTTGTAGATGGCGTAGTACGGTATTTTTACGGTATCTTTTTAGAGTGAAATGTGTTTCTGAAATAAGTAGTATATCAATATTATTTTTATACAGAAACGTTTTTGTTTCGGGGGCTCGATATTGCAAGCCATTAGAGTTCCAGGCTGCCATTTTCAATATTTTTATCTCTATTTTTTAACTAGCAAGTTTGTGAGTAGTTGTAACATGACTGTTGTTTGTTGTATTTTTTGCCTTAATACTGTGTTTAGCTCACTTACCATTTTTCCTATCATCTCCGTACTTTTAATGGATTGTCTGAGCATTTCCTTGATTTCTGTAACGTCTTCGATGTTGTTGCTTTGATTCTGATTGTTTGTGAGCGTTGCTTGGCTAATGTTTTGGGTTACTTGCGCATAGCTTCGGTTACCTTGGGGATCAATGTTTTTGTTTATAGCGTTTGGTTCACATTGTGCTTTCAATGTTGTATCATTATCCGTTATACTTTGTTGTGGTTGGTAGTTATTGAATGATCTACTGCGAAGTGGTGGAAACAGTTTACGTTGTAATTGTTTCCTGATTTTACATCCTTTATAGATGGCTGGGTGGTTTCCTTTATAGTTATAGTATTTAACTTCTTCTATTTTTCCTGTATATGGACAGTGTATTGTTAAATGATTTTTTTGCACATTTAACACATGCCGGGCTTCTATTACAATAATTTTTTGTGTGGCCGTATTGTTGGCATCGCATGCATTGTGGTATAAATTTATTGCAGCGTGGTGGTTCCACTGTTACTATTGTGTTTAGAATTTTTTTGATTTCATAAATTTCCTTGTTATTGGTTCTGGGTTAAAGTTCTATTAAGAATAATGGTAATGGTTGCTTCGTATCGTATCTTGTTATATTGTTTATTGCTCTTGTTTGATGGCCAATTTTTGCTAACTCATCACTTATTTTTTTTGTGTTAGTTTTTGGGTGCAAACCTCTTATAACTATTTTGTAACTCCTTTCCGTTTTGAGCTGATACGTGTGATATATAGTATTTCTTCCTTTAATGCTTTTATCACTTTCCTATAAATTTCTGGGGCGTTTGTTTGAATTTTTACTTGTTCTAATTTTGTTTGTTTTATTGTGTAATTATCCTGCCCGACTATATTGTTTAGTAGATTAATAAGTGGGTCTATTATTTGAGCCTCAACAAATATTGGTGGTGATTTTACAATGTGAGTTGAATGAGTTGTGGTTTCACTTGTCGCATCAGCGTCTATTTCTTCCGTTAGTGAGTTGAAGGAGTTTCTTAATGGTTATTCTTGCAGCCATCGCTGCTTTTCTGTATCGAGGTTTCCTACAGCACTTGTGCTTGGAGTTATTTTACGTTTTTTGGTGAAAGTTACCACCTTCCAGCTTTCATACTGGTGGGTTAGTTCGTCGTTAATTTTATTCTCCTCATTAAATTGTGATGTTTCCATTTCTATTTCATTTATAGTTCCTGATCTTCGTTTAGTGATTGTCTTAGATTTGTTGTATTTGTAGCTCTGTTTATGAAATATGTTTCGCTTTTGCTTCTTATTTTTATTGGTCATATTTGCTGTTGCATTCTGGATTTTCCACCATTTGGCGATGGGCGTTGTCGTTAGTCACTTTATTTTCCTCACTTGCTGCACTTTCACTGAAGCACTGTTTCACACGTTTGTTTAGCCCGACTGCTCGGGCAGAACTGGCCATTCTCATATGTTCTCGCAAATGCGGATTCAGAGCTAAAGTGGATAATCCTGTATTTTAGTACATTTAGTATATCCGTAACATTACAACTAATACAATGTAATGATAGAGCTAACTCAATGGGATGGTTCTACCAAAATACTTGAAAAAGGTGCTCCTTTTCCCCATTAAACATTTTCTGCTTCAGAGATGGGAGAAGTAGAATCAGTTGTTTCTCTCGAGCAGGCAGATAACGTCGAAAGAAAGATGGCCGAAAATTTTTTAAAGATCCGATTCCGTAATTCATGAAAAATTCATTGACACATTGTCTTTACCGCAACTGTTGCGATTTATACTCTATGTCTGCTCCTTCTCTACAGTTGTACCGTCCATGCTATTATTGGCAAACACATCCCAATCTAATAAAACTAGAATCTAATGGAACATGCTAATAGAACATTCTACAAAATTTCTTCTACAAAAATTCTCGTGTTTCCCTGTCCATCATCTCTATTTTTCTCCCTCTCTATCCACTCTTTCTATTTCCCCTTCCTCTTTCTCGATTTCTCTCTCTATCCTTCCCTCCGTCCTTCAATCCATACGTTACTGTTTTCTTGTCTGTCTGTGAGTTAAGAACAATTTACATTATAAGGCACGAACCGGCAACGTTGCTTATCGGAACTAGCGTAACAATTTTATACGTATATTTACATTGCTCCGGCAATCGTCTATCAGTTGATGTTTAACATTCATAGTAAACAGCTTAAACATTCACTGCGGTAGACATCGGCGGATGTGGTAGAAACAGCGATGGAGTTTTATAATTTATCAAAGATCTTGAAAACGATAAATTAAATGTACCCAAACATTCCTTAATACACAGGATATTATTGGTAGCGATGAAGCATTTCGGTTAAAAAAGTATTTATTGAGACCATAGCAAGCTCCACAAATTCAAGGAGGTTGAAAAAGATTGTCAACCACTACCTCTCTCGTACGCGAAGAGTTTTGGAAAATGCGTCCGTAATACCAAGCAAAAAATTTAAATAAGCTTTACAATTGTGGACTAAAATTAGTGTCAGAAGATACAGATGAAATCATATTGACTATTTGCATTTTGCATAATTTACTACAAGATTGCACTATTAATGTGGAAGATAAAGCCCATAATCATAGAGCTGAAAAATTTATCACAGTAAAGAAGAAATGCAGTAAATATTACTTTTAATGTTCGAGATATATTTCAGGAATTTTTTATCATAGAAAAATGCCGTGTTGAATAATAAGGTACAATTACACAAAGATTAAATTAAAATTCATCTTACCTGGCTGGTTCATTTCCTTCTCAATTCCCCTTCACAAGTTTTCCTTATAAATGTTGCCGCTATATTTTTAGTGATTCACACAACATATTTATTTTCAATTAATTCCTCTTGATCCATTTTTTGCTGCATTTGTGGTCTGTCATCTGCTCATTCACATTCTTTGCGAGAATGACTGACGTGCTGGTGTTATGTTCTGTTATGTTCGATTCGATCGTGTTATGCCTTCCGTGTTAGTCTAGACTAAATCCAGATAAAATTTTTTGCTGTGTTATCTTGAGTTTAATCGGAAGGGGAAAATTGAAATGGTATGATTGTTTGTAAAATATTAATCGAGATGTCCGATTAATATGGTAGTTGCTGCCACCAGAAATAGTCTAAGGACTATTTCAAAGAATTTCCTTTTATTATTATTATTTTCTTTAAGTTGGGAGTGTTAGTGTGTGATGGGTATTGTTTGTCTATCGTGCCTTTTGGATTCCCCGTCTGCAAGTGCCTCTGTAAGCACCTTCGTGGCTGTAGGAAAACAAATCTTGTACCCTTGTCTGTTGTGTCTTTTGAATTCCCAGACTGGCAGTGCCTCTGTAAGCACTTTCTTGGCTGTAGGAAAAAAAATCTTTGTACCTTCGTCTGTCGTGACTTTTGGTAACTACTAGATTGGATACCCAGTCTGGAAGTGCCTCTGTAAGCACCATCGTGGCTGTAGGAAACAAATCTTGTACACTTGTCTGTTGTGGGGTTTGAACTAGGTGAGAGTCTATTATCTACTAACTCGTGTTTAATGGGTAGCGTTGACTTACGTTTGATGCAACTGGCAAACGAATTCCACCTTTCGGCTAACCTGCTATGCGCAGGAATACTGGCACGGGAGAGGATTAAAGTTATTAGGGATAGACAATTGGCAACGTATTTATTTCGTCTAACAGAGTTACGTTGATTTAACTATACTTTAATTTATTCGTTGTTAGTTGATTGAAGGTATTACAAAATCAGCAATAAGTATCGTCGGATGCAAATGTAGATATATTATACAGCGATGTACAATAAATAAATATTCTAGCTTCTAACTGGATAAATTTTACAAATGTTTGGTAGGATAACATTTATTCGTATCAATAAGATTAATAACAAACGCTATGGTGTGATGTGGGCGATGGCGAACGAGATCGAAAGGAATGCGCCTCGCAGTGTTCGGAAATTGGTGAATTTGACGGTGAAAAACTAGGTGGTGAACCTTCGCGATTTAACTCTAATTCTTCTCGATGCCTCCTCTCTTCCCTTTTTATTTCTGCAGCAATTAATCGTTTGTACCAACGTTCGGCTCGCTTTTTGCTGAGGTGACTTTTATCTTTTCTATTCTTTCTTGATTTCGTCATGGAATTATAATTCGTTCTTGGCAACAAGTAAAGTAGTAAATGAGTAAATGATTATTTTATTTGGTGACTGAGTTCACTGCAGACAATCAGTGTGGCTTCGTAGGCCTCGCCCAAGGATGAGCAATCTGCTAACGATGGGAAGAGGAAAACGAAAACCTTAGATGTTTTCTGTGACGAAAACACCGTAATCACTGGTCGATACAGCGAACAATTGTAAACAAAATAGATCGAAAGCTGATTGAGTTTATTCCAAACAATTCGTTAAATGTTAAGCAAGAACGTTTATCTCAATTTTGTAATTATATTCTCTGTAAACAATCCGTGTGGCTTCGTAGGCCTCGCCCAAGGATGAGCAATCTGCTAACGGTGGAAAGAGGAAAACGAAAACCATAGATGTTTCCACAGATTGAAAACACCGTGATCACTGGTCGATACAGAGAATAATTGTCGTGAATTCAAGATGTTCGAATGAAATTTTATGTGAGTTATTTACTTGCTACTTCTATCTGTCAATTATAGCTGCCGACGGATACTTTCGTTTGAAGACAACTTTGTTCAATTAAAATTAAAAAAAAAAAGGGAGGAGGGTGTACAATTTCGAATCTCCTACCTTGTTTCATTTGTGGAGTCGATCAGGTGTGAGTATGGTTTGGCGATGAATCGGTTTTAACAATTAAATTTTGTTTCGCGATTAGTTACTCGATGTTTCGGATTTTCGAACTTAATTAACAATTTTATTAAACGGAATTACAATATGTACTAGACTGTTTCTTTGACGCAGACGGATCGACTTT
>JACXIR010000744.1:421939-450057 GCA_014825875.1 Bombus ignitus
CCTTATATTGCCTTGCATATATTTCATGTTATTGCCCAATTTTGTCTGCGATTTCGGATCTCACGTTGCACTGTACTATGTGGATATATTACTATTTATGTAAAACTATTGATAAGCTATAAACTTTTGTCAGTAGGCAATTCGAAAAAGATTTCCGGCTCCTCGGGCTGGTGCGAATATTTCAATGTCCCTATGTGCCTAACCGTTGGTTTGTGACGCACCTTTACGCGTTCATATTAAATTTTTCTAATGTTCTTTCTATATACCTGCTATGATGAATGAATATTGAACCATCTTTTAATCTATTAATTTCAAGTCCAAGAAAACTCTTTACCTTTTTCGGACTCGTAATTTTTTATTCTTTATTTAAATCACTGAAAAATTTATCGATTAGAGATTCGTCTGAAGCTACTACCAGTCCATCGTCTACGTATACGGTTATCAATATTAATTTGTTATCTTCTGTATAAAAATAAAAACGAGGATCTGCGTTACTCAGATAGAATTTTAGATTTGAAGTAAATTTTGTGAAACGTTCCGTCCAACATCTTGAGGCTGCTTTAAGGCATAGAGGCGTTTTAGCAATTTACAATCGCGATTCATACCATCATCATAACCTTGAGGTTATTTCATATTGATGTCTTCTTTCAGACTTCCATATAAAAATGTGGTTTTAATGTCAAACTGTCGAAGGTGTAAATTATTTTTAGCAGCAATACTGAGCATTAATCTAATTGTATCAAACCGAGCATCGGGACTATAGGTTTCTTTATAATCTATGCCTTCTTTCTGCGAACACCCTTTTATTACAAGTCGCGCTTTGTATCGTTCCGAATTGTCCGAATTTAGCTGTACCGTTAAAACCCACCTATTACCGAGTATCTTTTGATCTCTTCGTTTTTCCACAAGAATCCACGTCTTATTTTCATTGTGCGATTTCATTTCATCATTCATAGCCTTTTCCCATAACTCTTTCTTTTCGGATCTCATCGCTTCATTAAAATCTACTGGTAATTTTTCCGCTACGTACGTTACTGGGTTACCATAAAAATTGGTTCGCTTGATCTTATCTCTATCTCTGAATTTTCTCACATTCTCGCTAGTTATAAAAGGTTGTTTTTCAGGTTCACTCTCTGCACTTTCATACGTACATACTCTATCGCTCTGTGCACGCACATCTTCGCGCTCGACAATTTTCGGTAAACTTAAATTAACGAATTTTTCAGTTTCTAGTTCGGGCTTAAATATTACGTCACGGCTCAATATTACATTTTTTACGGTCGGCACGTACACTCGATACCCTCGTCCGTCATTTAGATAGCCTACCAAATATTCTTTTTTAGCCTTTTTGTCCAATTTCCTTCTCTTTTCCACAGGTATGTGTGCAAAGCATTCAGTACCGAAAACTCTAAACTTTTCTACATTTGGCTGTTCCCCGTACCACAGTTCATATGGTGTTTTCTTGTCTTGTCTTGTCGGCCCGGTCTTATTTATGACATGCACTGCAGTGTTCATGGTATAGAGGTGTGTGTGTGGCGTTATGTTGTCGGCGATAGTAGTAGTTGCCGGCTGTAGATGCCGCTGCTGGGGCACTGCTGATTATTCTTTTATTTTGATGCGTGGCAGAAAAATAGGATCACGGACGTCGGGAATCGAACCCGGGTCCCGAACGTTCGAAACCTAGAGCGCTAACCCCTTCGCTACCGTGTCCGTTACTTAGTTAGTGTCGTGTAGCGGTATTTGCTGTCGAGCGCCGCTACAATACCCCCTTACCAGAGATAACGTTATAATTTTAATGTAGTAAAGCGTAGGCCGATTGTTGTCAAGAGCCCGTGCCAATGTTGTGCGATGTCTCCGATGTGGTGGTGGATCCTGTCGGTACGGTGTGTGCGGTTATAGGCCTCTGTTCCTCGCAGAAGTCGTCTCGTGCCCAGTCACCTGCTTATTTGCGCGCCGATTGGGGGTGAGGTGTCGAGGTTTTACTGAAAGAAGGGCTGCTGCTCCGTGTTCGTCGTAGCGGAAGGTCCAGCTTGCCACAGACTTAGATTAGCGATGATGGAAGGCTCGGTAGTGCTACCATGGTCACACCTCTGTTTTGCTGTCGATCACGTCACCAATGTAGAGGTGTGTGTGGCATTATGTTGTCGTCGGCGATAGTAGTAGTTGCCGGCTGTAGATGCCGCTGCTGGGGCACTGCTAATTATTTTTTTATTTTGATGCGTGGCAGAAAAATAGGATCACGGGCGCCGGGAATCGAACCCGGGTCCCGAACGTTCGTAACCTAGAGCGCTAACCACTTCGCTACCGTGTCCGTTACTTAGTTAGTGTCGTATAGCGGTATTTGTTGTCGAGTGCCGCTACAATGGCTTCGGCCCACAAAAACAGCGGTGGATTAGATTTCGAATATAACATCTACCGTCCTGCTTCTACTATTGTTCTATTTCCTCTTTCTGCGACGCCATTCTGTTCAGGAGTGTGTGGGACGTTAATCGTATGCTTAATTCCCTGACTTCTTAAAAATTCTTTAACCTCTTTATTTTTTAATTCTTTCCCTCCATCACTATGAATTTCTTTGATCTTATCATTGAATTGATTTTCGACTTCTAGGCAAAAAGTTTTTAACTTCTCGATTACTTCTGACTTATGTCGTAAGAAGTAAATCTTTGTGAATTTAGAAAAATCAACTTTAAACGTAAGAAAATACAATTTCTTGCCTAATGACTCGACTTCCATAGGTCCACATACATCCGTATAAATAATTTCGCGAGGTTTAGTCGCACGCTTGATTTTCTCGTGAAAAATCGATTTATGATGTTTCCCGTACGCGCAACCTCCACAGAAAAAGTTACTATCCTCTACAACTTTTATATTTGAATTCTTTAAAAATTCCTTAACGTGTCTGATGTTTCGATGACATAGCCGTTCGTGCCATAACTGCAGTGTGTCCGCGTTTGACTCCGCTCTATTGCTAAGATTACAAACCGACAGTTTGATAACTCGCATGTCGACCTTATATAAATTTCCAATAACAGAACCCCTTGCTATGATTTTCTGATTTTGTAAAAACATGCAGTTTTTCCCTTCCCTTAGAATACAGAAATCTATACCTCTTCTTGCAACGTATCTAATGGAAAATAGATTTCTTTTCATACCTGGTACATGTTGTAAGATACATTTTCAGCTTCTTCCCATTTAAAATCGAAGAACTGCTTCTGGACCATACTTAGATTCTCATCCGACTTCGTGTCATATACTGTATTCAACTTTTTCCACATTTCATGTGCTGTTGTGCAACATAAAAGAAGATCCAACGGTTTCCTTCCTACTGAGGTCACAATTAATTTTCTCGCTAACCGATCTGCCATAAAAAATCTTCTACGGGCGATTTCTTTCTCCGTACTATTACCTGGATGACACAGATTCCCTTCACACACGTTGATCAGGTCTTCATCTTCCTTCAAAAGTGTACGCATGACAAAACGCCACTGGAGCCAGTTTTCTTCGCCACGTAACATCTCGATCTTCGCACTTGCTGATTCCATTTTAGTACTATCACTTACTTTACTAAGCACAATACTTTGACAATTTATTCACTTCGTGTTGCTATCTTACACTTTACAACCCTGGGCCCATAACCTGTTGAGTTTATTCGGTGTATAAAGAGAGAAAAACGCGTGGATAAAGTGTAAGGTACAAAATATGTTTGATTCGATAGTGAAGTGTAGGAATACAACTTGAGCTGGTCCAGATCCGCAAGCTAGCAGTGTTACCTTATAACTGAAAACCCCGAAGCCAACGTCGCCTGTCTACTGTTTATGGTCTACCTCCCTGCTATTCTTTTGTTTATATGCTGTCGATGGCTTCAGCACTTGAGAAAACTGAAAATACCAGATGTGGAGTTTTCCTAGAAGTGGTGACCACTTCAACATTTATGACATCAGATGTCAAATATAACGAGCATCGAATTGTCTGTAAGTGTGCCATATAAACGGAGATTCGTTGGTTCGAATATTTAATACTGAATATGCAAAACTGGAAATACGCAGGGTTCGGCTGGGTCCCGATTTTACATGCATCAAACCGGATAACGTGCACTGTATTTGGCAGCAAATTTGGAATATAACGAGCCTATAATTGTAGCCATATGTGGCATAGAATCGGAGATACGTCGGTTTGAATACTTAATCCTGAATATACGAAACTGCAAATACGCTGGATCTGGCTGGGCTCAGATTTTACATAGCGTAAACCGGATGATGTGCACTGTACTTGGCATCAGATGTGGAATATAACGCGCATCGTATGGCCAATGTTTTTGCAAAACAAGCGGAGATACCTTGATTCGAATATGTAAGCATTAATATCCAAAACTGCAGTCACGCTGGATTTCACCCAGTCCAGTCTTGACAATGTGCAAACGGTATGATGTGCGCTGTATTTGGCAGCAAATGTGCAGTATTACGTGCATCCTATTGTCGACATACCTACAATGGATACGGAGATATTTTCACTTGAATATTTAGGCTTGAATATGCAACAATACAAATACGCTGGATTTGATTCGGTCCGTATTTAGCAGGGATTAAACCAGATAAAGCGCTCTGTATATGGCAGTCAATGTGGAATATAACGCGCATCGTATTGTCGACATATGTGTCGACAGAAGCCGAGATTTGTTGGGTTGAATATTTATGCCTGAATAAGTTGAACAGCAATTGCCCGCTATGTAAATATGAAACCGGAATTTTTGTATAGAAAACACTCGTTTATTGTATGAATATGATTAAAAATATTTTATTCGAAGTATTGCCCATCGCTAGCTATACATTCTTCCCACCTATCTGGCAATTAGTGGATGCCACGCCAAAAAAAAACTGTCGCTCTTTTGAAGCAAACCAGTCATCGAGCCATTTTCGTACATTTTCGTAAGAAGTGAAGTGCTGGTCTGAAAGTGCGTGTTCCATCGATGCAAATAAATAGTAATCGGACGGAGCCAAGTCTGGTGAGTAAGTCGCGTGCGAAAGTATTTCCCAACTGAACGCTTTAATCGTTTCCTTGACCGGTTTTGCTGTATGCGATGGTGCATTATCATGAAGCAATAATACTTTGTGTTGCCTTTTTTGACATTCCAGTCGTTTTTCAGGCAAAGCTTGATTCAAATCGATCATTCGTTGTCGGTAGCGCTCAGTATTAACGGTTTCGCCAGGTTTTAACAGCTCATGATAGATCACACCATTCTGATCGCACCAAACACAGAGCATTGTCCTTCGTCCATAGCGATTTGGTCTTGTAGTCGATGTCGGTGGTTCGCCTGGAGCTACACATGATCTTTTACGCTTAGGATTCTCAAAATATATACACTTTTCATCGCCAGTCACAATTCGGTGGACAAATGACTTTCTTTTGTATCTGGCGAGCAGGATTTCGCAAGTGGATTTTCGGTTTTCCTGCTGTCTTTCATTCAGTTCATGTAGAACCCATTTTCCCACCTTCTGGATCTTTCAAGTGGCTTTCAAACGTATGGAGACGGCTTCTCGTGTCACGTTTAATTGATCAACGAATTGTTGTTGCGTTTGAGGGTCATCTGAGGATGCTTGCAATTCGCTGTCTTGAAACTTTTTCGGTGGTCTTCCACGTTCCTCATTCCTCACGTCAAAATTGCCACTTCTGAAATTTTTAAACCACTCAAAGCACTGTGATTTACCAAGAGCATGCTCACCGTAGGCTTCGACAAGTATTCGATGCGATTCTGCAGCAGTTTTCTTCAAATGGTAACAGAAAATCAATGTTGTCCGTTAATCGTAGTTTCCAGGCACAAAATTCGACATGTTCAACGCTATTACAAACTATGCTATTGTATGAAACTTGTACTGTTCCCAGTCGAAAATGTTTGTGAGATGTCAACAACGACTATTGGCATCAATGACGCAGTTTAGTTATAACTACATTATCAGCTATGGCCATCTATAGGCAAATTCCGGTTTCATATTTACAGAACTGATACGCTCGATTTGAGAATGCTTAATACTGAATATACAAAACTGCAAATACGCTGGATCTAGCTAGGTCTAGATTTTACATAGCTCAAACCGGATTGCGTTCACTGTATCTGGCAGCAAATGTGGAGTATAGCGCGCATCGTATTTCCGACATATAGCTAGTAACAGCGCAATGTGTCCTAATGAAAGATTCAGCCTATGTAAGCAAAACTGCAATTACATTGGATTTCACAGGATACAGAGTTGACATAGCACAAACCGTCTGATGTGTGCTAAATTTGGGAGCCAATGTGGAGTATAACACGCATAATTTCATCGTCATATCTGCATTAGAAACAGAGATACGTAGATTTGAATATTTAAGCCTCAATAAGCAAAACTGCAATTACGCTGGATTTGACACGATCCAGAGTTAACTTAGCGCCAGCCCACTGATGTGCGCTCTATTTGGCAGCAAATGTGGAGCTACCGCGCATAGCATTTTCGACATATACCTAATACCAGTGCAGATACGTTCTAACGAATAATTCAGCCTTAATATGCAAAACTGCAATTACACTGGATTTGACACGGTCCAGAATTGACATCGCGCAAACCGGCAGATATGCGCTGTATAGGTTGATTTGAACATTATGCATGAATATGCAAAACTACAATTATGCCGGATTTAATTGAAACCAGAGAGGACATAACGGAAACTGGCTGGTGTGCGCTGCATTTGGCAAGAAAGGTGGGGTACAAGTCACATCGAATTCTCGACATATTTGCCACACTAACGGAGATACGTTGATTTGATTATTCGTGCATGAGTATCCAAAATTGCAATTGCGCTGGATATAACAATGGTCAGAAGCGACATAGCGCAAACTGGCTGATGAGTAATACATTTGGCAGTACGACGTTAACGCGAATTGTCGACATATCTGCAACGGAAACGGAAGAAGCTTGATTTGAATATTTAATCCTGTAAATAGAAAGCGCTGAACTCTCGACACACTCTCATTTCTCGATCAACCGCTCAACGCTTATCGACCAGCAACTCTTTAAAGTTAAATCGACACCCTCCATTAGCGTTAGTTTTTCCTCTCTCTAACCCCATTCTGTTAACGCTCCGCAGGTACAAGGTGGCTTTAGTCATATAGGCTTTCTTCCCGATGTAAACTAACAACCGGACGACAGATGACATTGTTTTGATCGATTTCAAATGAGGCTTTTTCCTCGCGATACTACAATATGTTGACTTGAATATTTAAGCCTGAATATGCAAAACTGCAAATTCCGTGAGTTTGGCTGCGTCCACAAGTTACATAACTCAAACCAGATAATGTGCACTGTATTTGGCAGCGAATGTGGAGTATAACCCGCTTCGTGCTGTCGGCATATCTGCAATGCAAACGGCGATACGGTGATTTGAATACCTAAGCATGAATATGCAAAACAGCTATTTCGCTAGATTTGACAGAGCCCGGAGTTGTCATATCTCAAACGAGCAGATGAGTAATGTTACTGCAGGAAATCTGGAGTATAACGCGCATCGAATTGTCGACATATCTGCGATAGAAGCGGAGTCACGTTGATCTGAATAGATAAACATTAATATGCAAAACAGGAATGATGCTGGGTTTTACAGAGCCCACAATTGACATAGCACAAACCGTCTGATGTGTGCTAAATTTGGGAGCCAATGCGGAGTCTAACACGCATAAATACATCGTCATATCTGTATTAGAAACAGAGATACGTAGATTTGAATATTTAAGACTGAATAAGCAAAACTGCAAGCACGCTGTATTTGGCACGGTCCAGAGTTGACATAGCACCAGCCCACAGATGTGCACTGTATTTGGCAGCAAATGTGAAGTATAACGCGCATTGAATTGTCGCCATATCTGTAACAGAATCGTAGATACGTTGATTTGAATATTTGAGCTTGAATATGCAAAACTGCAATCATGCTGAATTTGACAGGAACCAGAGTCGACATAACCAGCTGACCAGTTGATATGCGCTGTATCTGGCTGCAAATATGAAGTGGTTGTCGGCATATATGCTATAGAGGCGGAGACACATTGATCTGAATGTTTATTCCTGAATATGCAAAACTTCAATTACGCTGCACATCACAGAGTCCAGAGTCGACATAGCGCAAAGCTGCTGATATGTTCTGTATTTGGCTGCAAATGGGGAGTATAACGAGCATCTAATTATAGCCATATGTGCCATAGAAATGGAGATTCGTTGATTTGAATATTTAGGTGTGAAAATGCAAAACTGCAGTTACGTTGGGTTTGACCGAACCAGAGTGGACATAGCGCTAATTGGATGATGTTGATTTAATTTTCAAGAAATATGGAGTACAGGGCACATCGTATTGTCGAAACATTTCCAACAGTAACGGTGATACGTGGATTTGAATATTTAATAATGTATATTAAAAACTGCAATTAGGTGGATTTGACTCGATACTGATTTGATATAGCGTAATTCGTATGATCTGCACTGTATTTATCAGCAAATATGGAGTATATCGCGCATCCAGTTGTCGACATATCTGCAATAGAAACAGCGATACGTTGATTTGAATGTTCAGGCATGAATATGCAAAACTGTAATTACACTGGATTTGACAGGGTTCAGACTTGACGTAGCTCTAACTAGCAGATGTGAACTGTATTTGGCAGGAAATGTGGAGAACAAGGAACATCGTGTTGTCTGCATATCTGCATTAGAAACGGAGATAGGTTGGTTTGAATATTTGAGTCTGAAAATGTAAAAATGGAGGATTTACGCCTTGATTTGACATGAGCCAGAGTTGATTTCAATTTGTCCAACCATGGGGAGATTTGATCGCGAGGAAGCGCGTCAACGGGAATCGCAAATTCCCGTTACGATTCTAAGAATCTACACCGCGTATTGATCAATCCTCTGATTTCAGTTAAGATAATAGGGGTGGTTGCGGTGGTATAACTCAGCGACCAACAGTGTTATTGATGAGAATTGTGGATCTTGATGGCCGAAATATTGTTTTGGAAACATTAAATTTACGCTGGGCATTACTATTAATGTAGACACATATTTATTTTATAAACGATTTCTAGAATATTCATCGTTACACACTTGCACACGTCTCAGGACTTTCTTCCATACCCGACCTTTTGTAGAGTCTTAACCGACCGAACTGTTTACATTCGTCTGTTTCTCAGTCGCCGCGCACTCACATATCTCCACACACTGATATTCTCATGCAAACATCTCCACTACGCACTCGACCTATTGCAGCACAAAAATGATACATATCTCAATAGTTATAAAATGTGTATTTCCAACAAGTTTGTACAGCAACACAAGTTAGTAACTCCGCTGTTTAAGATATAGGTGTCGAAGAAATGGATTCATCTGATATGAGAGAAACCGGGTAGATATATTGACTGATCTGAAGACCTAGATTGAGTACGGATATATAGGTGGTCTTCGAAGAAGTCTTGGGTGTTGAGAGTATTCGAACCGAGATATAACTGGCCTTCCCCTCTTATTTACTTACGGAGGAAAACTCGGTATGTTTTTAGTTTTTAGTTTTTTCAAGCGCTGAAGTCATCGACAGCATGTAGACAAAAGAATAGCAGGAAGGCAGACCATAAACAGTAGACAGGCGACGTTGGCTTCGGGGTTTTCAGTTATAAGGTAACATTGCTAGCGTGTGGATCTGGACCAGCTCAAATTGTATTCCTACTTATTATTACACTTCTCTATTAAATTAAACATATATTTTGTAGCTTACACTTTATCCACGCGTTTTTCTCTCTTTAAACACCGAATAAACTCAACAACAAGGATCCGCAATACCCATTGGATATGACCAGTGTTGATGAATGAAGATAGGAGAAGTAAGCATGCTACCAACGTGGCACATGGGTGACCTTGTTCATGGGAAAATCCAGACATTTCCATTAGGTAAATGTTCGGTTTAATGTTATGTAATTAGCGTTTTTCCTATTATATAACTACCAGCTTCTCCCTAATTTCTAAGAGCGCAGAATAAACCTAAGGACTTTTCTAAGAAACACACATCAATCGAAAACATTTTAGAAATTGCACGTGCAAGATGGAAAGGATCATCTAGAATTACTTAAAAAGTCTAAGATTATGGTGGGTGCTTCGGTTTGTTGAGGGTCTAAATAACGGTCAGCGGGCCCTTATCGGCTAAATACCGAGGGACGTCGCACGGTTCCTATCACGCAACGTAATAGTTGATATAGTGAAAAAACGGCTGATGTGCACTATATTTGGCAGCAAATGTGAAGTATAAGGCGCATCGAATTGTAGACATATTTGCAACAGAAACGGAGATACGTGGGCATGAATATTTAATCCTGATTATGCAAAACTGCAATTACGCTAGATTTGTCTGGGACCAGTATGGATGTAGTGCAAACTGGCTGGTGAGCGCTGTATGGGCAAGAAATGTGGAATGCCGGGCACATTGATTTCTCGACATGTCTGCAACAGCAACGGGAATACGTGGAGTTGAATATTTGAGTCTGAATTTGCAAAACTACAATTGCACTGCATATAACGGGGTCCAGAGTCGACAAAGCGCAAAGCTGCTGATATGTTCTGTGTTTGGCAGCAAATCTGGAGTATAACGTGAATCGAAATGTCGACATATCTGCAATAGAAACGGAGATACGTTGCTTTGAATATTCAAGCAAGAATGTGCAAAACTGCTATTTCATTGCATTTGACAGTAACCAAATATAAAATAGTGTTAGGAAGATGATATATTTAAACTGTACATGTGAATGTGTATGAAAGCGTCAGAGAGTGCCCAGGACTTAGTTGGGCCAAAGGACGATTGGCAGCCGTTAGAAACATTTGAAAGGGTCGGTTGACAACAAGCACGCGTGCGACTAGGTTTTCGATGTCTTCAGAGTATAAGATATATTTATAACTGTTGTGTGCTAAATAAAGGAAATTATTTATATTTCCGACTCCCTCCTATATCTTTACAAATAGCATACACCGACTAATGTGTGCTATAGTTGGCAGCAAATGTGGAGTCTAACACGCATCAATTCACCGTCATATCTGCGTTAGAAACAGAGATACGTAAATTTGAATATTTTAGCCTGAATATGCAAATCAGCAACTACACAGAATTTGATCCGGTCCAGAGTTGACATGGCACAAACCGGCTGATTTGGCAGCATATGTGGAGTATTATGCGCATCTAATAGTCGACATATCTGCAACAGTAATTGAAATACGTTGACTTGAATATTTAAGGCTGAATATGCAAAACTGCAATTACACTGGATTTGTCTATGACTAGAAATGACATGCCATAAATGGGATGATGCGCGCTGTATTTGGCAGCACATGCGAACTGTAACGCTGCTTTAATTGTATATATATCTGCAATAGAAACGGACATACGTTGCTTTGAATATTCAAGCATGAATATGCAAAACTGATATTACACTGGATTTGACAGGTTCAGAGTTGACATAGCTTAACGCGGATGATGTGTACTGTAGTTAGCTACAATTTGCAGTATAACACGCCACGAATGGTCGACATACCTGCAATAGAAACGGTGATACGTTGATTTGAATATTTATGCACGAATATGCAAAACTGCAATTACGCTGTGTTTGACGCGGTCCAGAGTTGACATAGCGGAAACCAGCAGATATGCGCTGGATAGGTTGATTTGAACATTTAAGCATGAATATGCAAAACTAAAATTATGCCGGATTTGGCTGGGTCCGGATTTAACATAGCCCAAATCAGCTCATGTGCGCTGCGTTTGCCAGCAAATGAGGAGTATAACGCGCATCGAATTTTTCGAAAATGTGCCGCTGAAACGGACATAATATGATTTCAATATTTAAGCCTGCAAACGCAATACTGCAATTGCGATGGATGTTTCAAGGACCAGATCTGATACAGCTGGAACCAGCTAATGTGCGGTGTATCTGGGTGCAAATATGAAGTGTAACGCGCTATTAATAGTCTAAATATATGCAATAGAAGCGGACATAAGTTTTTGTGAATATGTAAGCCTGAATATGCAAAACAGCAATTACGCTGGGTTTGACAGAGCCCAGAGTTGACCCCAAACCAGTTGATGTGCGCTAGTTAAGACATCAGATGTGAAATGTAACGGGCATCGCATTGTAGCCATTTGCGCTATAGAAACAGAGATACGTTGATTTGAATATTCTAACCTGAATATGCAAAACTGCAATTACGCTTGATATGTCAAGGACCAGAGATGATATAGTAGCTCGAGCCAGCTGATGTGTGCTGTATTTGGCAGCCAATGAGGAGCATATCTCGCTCCTAATTGAAGAGAAATCTCCAATCGCAGCGGTGATACGTTGTAGTTAATATTCAATAATGGGCCTGTTACGATACCGATAGTATTAGCGTGACTGAAACACATTGCTGTCTCAGTAAAACCATTTTATTTCAAGCTTCACGCTACAGTTCTGAATCCGGACAAGACAGTTTCAAGTTCACGCAAAAGCAAGCAGTCAAATTAAGGTACATACATGAGTTAGAGTCTAATACATTTTAGTGGTCCAACATCGATGGGGCGATCTCGCATCGAAATTTTCGGAGGACCGCGTAACCTTCCAACGACGACCGCCGTACGAGCAGCGGATAAGCTAACTTCGTGCCTTAGGTTCCCCTCACCACGTCCTCTACTTCTTAATTCTTGGTTGGTAGCTTTAGCGGCTGCAGGTTCGAGAAATTGCATCCTCACCCGCTTTCTCGTATGTCGCATGTGACGTCTCGCTTTCCACCGTAGACACTTGTCGGATCTACATACGTTGAACCATTTGCGCGAGACAAGCGCGGCGCTCTGCAGGGACGAGGGATCCAATTTTCGAAGTATCAAATGCGAAACCTCCAGTGGTGGTTCGGGAATGATATCGACCTTACTTGGCACGAACGAACAAACGACGCGTAGTAGAGATCTCAAAAACTCCATGTTGCTTCTACTGTTGCGCGAGCACGACTGGCGGTCTGGCTGAGAGTGGTGGCTTATGTATGTGCTGTTCGTCACGGTGCACTGCGAGTTCCGGTTCCGGGTGAGAGTCCTGGTCAGTCAAAATTGATGGCATGTGCATGTATCTTCATATAGATCGGATTCACATTATGATTAGGGTTAGAAGCGTGAAACGAATCTTCATTTGGATTAGACTTGTTGTTATGCAATAGAGCAGATAATCACTAGTGTGAATTTGATTTGAGGTGTATGGTAGCGATTTAGGTTTAAAAACACAAAAGTATATTTAACTATGTAGTTTATTAAAATATACCCTACGGTACACTAGTCGTATAATACACTTTGTGTCTTGATTCGTGATTACGAATAGATCGGCGCAAAGAAGTATCGGCTTACCTGCTACTGCTCGTGTCACTCGATAACAAAGAATGCCTCGCTACCCTGCTGGCTATGTTTATATGCGTCGGAGTTGACAAAAGGCGTTGGGATTTGAATTTTAAAGATGTTCTCGAAAAATCCCAACGGACGCTGAACTCTCGACCTTGTTTACAAATGTTAATTTTTCGGGTAGTTGACTTGAGGGCATATGATCACGACAAAAACGACAGATTTTGATTAACCTTCGGTAACCGCCTATGGTTGTCGGAACTATAATAAACTCATCTTTCAGTAAACACGATTTTTTGTGTAGCGGGTTAAGTGGACGGAAACCGTTATGAATTTTACCGACGAGTGCCGCTACAGATTGTTATATAATTTGACAAGTAGTCGTGGTGATTAGGTACTCGAGAAGCCAACGACATTGATCCTGGGTTCAATAACAAAGCCGCGGTCAACGGGATAACAGAATTCGTTTTCTTCCAGAGTAAAAGTTGTACCCTACTTTCTTGTCTACGGTACAGGTAGGACTGAACTAACTCTTTGTCATAACATAGAATATCTACCGAGTGTAAAGGCTCTTTGTAACTTGCTAATGTGACCTCACGGGAGACTTTCCGGCACGATGATGCTGCAGAGGAAAACTATGATGGATGTGTCTACCAGGATTCGGATTCGCGGAGAAAGGCCTTCGTAGGGAAAGTGAGGGAAAGTGACGTTACTGTTAATTGGACAATTTCCATGTTGATGCTTAGAGAAGGATGCTAGTAGCTCTTGAGGGAAAGTTGTTAGCGGGAAGCGTCGTCCGTGGAAAAATAGATTTCACCTATCCTCCCGTAGTTGGATCAAAGACTATTTGCCTGTTTGAAGGACTTTAGTTAATTAAATCTTAAGGTTTATAATGGGTCCTCAGGCTAGCTAAACATATACTGTGGAGATACGTTGACATCTGGAAGTCATTTTATCCGACGGATAGAGTCTGCGTGTGGCGTACCACATAAACCGTCGGAATGTTTACTATCACGTGCCGCTACGACTATTTCCTTTAAGGACAGCTATAGAATTACTCCATGTCTTTATTAGACAAAACGATCATCCCTTGACCGCGGCTACGTTCGGTAACTGGTTGTCGCCTCGAGGCCATGTTCAGTGTCACAAGTTTCGAACAATTACAATAGGACTGGATGACTACAATTGTTTAATTACAGCTATGGTAGAATCTAGATTACAGTGTTACGGGATTTTCCCAAAATTACAAACGGAATGTTCCGGTGTTCTTTCATCTCCGACTTATATTTATGTCGCTGGTAGTTCTTTCACATTTGCTTATCGACGGCCTGGCTGGGAACAATCAGGGAAGCGAACTCTTCTGCCCACGCACCTGCTGTGATGAATTCTTGAGACGTCTTCGTTTTGCTCGTTTCAAACATCAGGTTGTATTATTACATCGCGTTTTTCGCTGTAATGGTGTTCAATGTTATCGTGCAATAAAAATGCGGGTTTTAGACGGACTAAGGGTATTATTACGTCCTTGTTGCTAACTTCAATCGCAAAGGTCTTTTTTTCTTGATGTAAATTGATGCGGTCCACCGTAGTGTGGTTGTAAGGGGTTTCCGATGGCATCGTGACGTAGAAACAGGTAAGACGATGTTTCGAGTGGAACACGAAGGTTTCTTTTTCGCCGTGTCGCGTAATCGGGTGAGGCCTGATCTTTTCTATTCGTACTTTTAGACGGTTTCCGTATTTCGACTTGGCCTGTTGCTTCGTTGGTACACAGAATTCTGCCGGCAATCGTATGCCGGTGCCATAAACCATTTCGGCTGCCGCCGCTTTCACGTCCTTAATAGCTGTTCGTATGCCTAATAAAACTATTGGCAAGATTTCTACACAGTTGCTCATATCGTGGCATTTAATTGCTGCTTTTAGTTATCGGGTCAAGCGCTCTACCGTCCCGTTGGTCGCGGGTTGATAGGCTGTCATGCGTAAATGCCTAATGCAGAGCAACCGGCATGATTCGTGAAATAGGTTTGATTCGAACTGGCGTCCTTGATCGGTCCTTATTCTTAAAGGTACGTCGAAACGGGATATCCACGTGGAAAGGGAGGCTGAAGCAACGGTTGCCGCCTCCATGTTGGCGATGGGAACGGCTTCAGGCTAACGCGAAAAACGATCGATTCTCGCCAGGCATTGTCGGTAACCTTGCGAATATTGCGTCGCGATAATGTCTATGTGAATGTTTTCGAAACGGCCTGCTAACTCCCCGAATGTTACGACGGATGAGGATACCTGCCTGGTAACTTTATATTGCTTGCTCGGGATAGATTGTCGTGTCAAATTTCGGGTATCCTTGTTTATGGAGGGCCAGACGAAACGCATCGTCACCAGGTATTGAGTGCCGCGTATCCCTGGATGGGAAAGTTCGTGGAGCTATTAAAATACGTCGCGTCGCAAGGATTTCGGTACGTATGGTCGGACGATGTCGCCTGATACGTCACAATATATTTCTACGTCGTGATCAGCAAATCGTATTTTCTTTAACCGTAACTTGGAAATACCGGAGCTGACGATGTCTCTTAGTTAGTTGTCGGTTTCTTGCGCGGCAGCAAGAGTTCGATGGTCCACTGGCTTTCCTATCGCTTCAATGCGTGATAGAGCGTCGGCTACGTTATTGTCTAGCCCCTTAATGTATCGTATGTCTGTGGTGAATTGTTCAATGTAATCCAACTGTCGGAATTGTCGTGGCGTACATTTATCGGGATTTTGGTTAAACGCGTACGTAAGGGATTTCTCATCTGTGAAAATTATGAAATTTATCCCATCTATGACATGTCGAAGTCGCTTGACCCCAGTGTACATCGCCAGTAGCTCGCGATCGTACGCGCAGTACTTTCGTTGGGCGGAATGCAACGGTTTGGTAAGAAACCATAACGGCTGCCAGAAGTCGTTGACGCGTTGCAGCAGGACCGCTCCTAATGCATATTCGGATGCGTCTACCGCGAGGCTAACGGTCGCGTCAGGTATCGGATGCGCTAATATCGTGGCGTTAGCGAGGACGCGTTTCAACTCGCGGAATCTAGCTTCGAATTGCATCGACCACTCGATAAACGTGTGGAGGATAGGTTGGAATGGAGTATTAGATAGTAACGAAGCAGATTACTTGCAATCGATCGTCACATATATTTAAAAGTAATAAATAATACGTTTTGTACAAAGTCCTTGATATACTCGTCAATAATTCGCAACTAATCGTCTTGATCACTGATAACCGTCAATGTTGCGCGCGATTGCTTCCGTGTATTTATATTAGTTGGGGGAGAGCTGGAACATTTGAATTCGCCGTTGTTCGACGGTTGCGCGTAGCGGTGAGATTGTCTTCGCCCGGAGTTTATTTGCTTTTACAAAACATATAATTTAACGGTTTGACAAACCGAGGCAAAACCACAACCTGATTCAAAATGTCCGTTGACTCATGTGCCGTTACAGGTCGACTACCATTGTTATTCGGGCGGTGCGCTGATAATGCTCACCGAATTCTTCAGCGATCAGGTCAGCTTGTCGCATTAACATTTCCGGGTCAGAGTCGTCGACTGCGGTAAGGATACGTCTGATGCGGGCAGGTAGTCGGTTCCTCCATAGCGTGGGGGTAAAATTGTGGTAAAAGCGAGGTAAGTAAAAATGAGCTAAAAGCGTATAGTTTTTGAGATGTTGGTAAAATTGGGATGGCTTTCTATCGTCCATCTCTTCGCTTTCCAACAACTTTCTTACCCTTATCGCGTCCGTAGCGGTTAATATGCGAATGTGCGCGTCTTTTAGTTTTTGCTAGCGTCCCGTGTCTGGGGGTTTCGTCATAAGGTCTTCGACGTCCTGTAGCTGTTGATCGCTGAGGCATTTACCTAGCGTCACGTTCCTTATGTTGTCGTCCGTAATCCGCGCTGCTTCGAATTGCCTCTCCAGTAGGGCCAACCATGCCGTCGTGTTCGCGGACAGCAGCGGAGGTGTGCCGACCATCAGACTGGCTAAAGTTCCCTGATTGTCACTTTCCATGTGCGAAATCGAATCCTTATTATGCTCCAGCAGTTTATATCTCTAGTCAAGTTGTTTGAATAAACTGTAATTTATACATGTTAATTCAGTGTATACTCAATTGAACCACCCCGATTATCCTAACAGAAATAAGGGTATCGATCGGTTCGTGGCAGTTAGGAACATGATACATTTACACTGTACATGTGAATGTGTGTGTAAGCGTCAGAGGACGTCCAGGCCTTAGTTGGGACAAAAGACAAGATTCAGACGTTAGAAGTATCTGGAGGAGCCGGTTGACAACAAGCGTGCGTGCTAGTAGTATTTCGAGGTCTTTAGAGTATAAGATATATGTATTACTGTTGTGTGCTAAATAAAGGGAATTATTTGTATTTCCGAATCCCTCCTATATCCTTACAGTGGCGTCGATTATCTGATGGTATCGGGAATTTACGACTCTCGTTGATGCGCTATCTCACGATCGCGTCCCTCCGCGGACGGTGTGAAACATAGTTGATTTTGTTTAAATGCTAGTTGTGGTTTCCCCTGAGTAGGGGCAGAAAGAAAGAAGGGTATACACGAATCATTTATAAACCACTTAAGAAGTATGGGCGAAAGTGATTTGAAATAGTATTTCTTTACTCAGATTGCCTTATTTTCATATTGCTATTATAACATAAATGTCATAGTAGAAACCTGGACGATAAATAAATGACTTATGTCGTTAAAAAATATTATTGCATTTCTGAATTAAATTAGAGACTTTCAATAATCCTCAACTACGAAATTTATGTTTATTCTATTATAAATAGTGCATGTCTAACAGTTAAATATTATAAGAACGAAGAGTTTCCCATTAAAACATTAATATTTCGACAGAAGTTTTAAAGCGTAGGCGTCACTGTGTAGGTACGTAGGTAGGTAAATTGACGTCAACCGGATGTAGAGTTAGTGCCGCATCGGCCACGCTGGTCGCCATCTTTACCTTTCTCACATTGCGTTCGTCAGATAATAAATATAATTGTCATGTTATTATAAACTGTATTATAAATTATTATAAATTTTTGTACATTATATATATTGTTGAGGTAAATAAATTCAAACTTTGGGGAACAACGAATTCAAGTATTATCCTGTGCTGTCGGGTTACTATTGTTGGCGGGGCAGTAGCCGCTTGGGGTACGTGGGCGTTGCCTCTGGGGCGCTTCGGTCAGTCTCACTCCGCGAGTAGTTAGTAACGGTTGTGTCGAAGTTAGTGACGAAAGTGCGGAGTAGTTTCTCAGTCTGAATCGTGTATTTTCGATGTATGATATATCAGATTTCTTGGATATTATTTCGTCACAGTGTATAAAGTGTCTTTTTTATACTTGTGAACTGGTTAAATCTATCGTTGTTACTGAATAGTATAATATTCTTGTACGGTAGTGTATTTGTAATGATATAGAATGGATTCGGAAATACAAATAATTCCCTTTATTTAGCACACAACAGTTATACATATATCTTATACTCTAAAGACCTCGAAATGCTACTAGCACGGACGCTTGTTGTCAACCGGCTCCTCCAGATACTTCTAACGTTTGAATCTTGTCTTTTGTCCCAACTAAGGCCTGGACGTCCTCTGACGCTTACACGCACATTTACATGTACAGTTTAAATGTATCATGTTCCTAACACGCCTCCTTACATTTATACTGTACACTTAATCGTATTTACATGCTTTGACGAATTGAGTAACAGAAACTTTAACACTTATTGCTATATTTACATTTCTCTTAGTTTACATTCATCCATGACCTAAACCGTTCGAATTTCTCTCTACACAGTGCCTTCGTAAAAATATCCGCAGTATTTTCATCTGTAATTACTTTAAATATGTTTATCTTGTCCTCCTTGAAGCACTCGTGAACGTAGTGTTAGTGAACTTCAATGTGTTTCGAATTTTTTGTAAAATTTCCGTGCTTTGCTATACTTATCACTCAGAGTTATCCTCACAAATTTTTACAGGTTTATCGTCTAGATTTACATTGACGATTTTCATAATTTCCCTAATAGACATTAATTCACTCACCGCTTCCGATAGAGCTACATACTCTGCATACGTCGAGGCTTTTGTCACACACCTTTGTTTTTTTAGACTTCCAACCAATTACATTTCCATGCAATCTAATTACATATCCAGAAGTCGATTTCCTATCTAAATGATCTCCTGCCCAATCAGCGTCCACATAACAATCTATCGTTTCACATTTTTCATTCCTTTTATAATCTAATCTTAAATTTCTAGTCAGGTACAAATATTTCAATATTCGCAAAGCATATTTAAAATGTGTCTCATTACAACAATTTTGAAATCTACTCAAATAATTCACACTATAACTTATATCGGGTCTGGTATTTACACTAATATACAACATACAATGCGACCATTAAATTTTTGTATCCAATATCCTCTCTATTTATCTCAGCTTTTTCAATTTTTAAGTTGGTCTCCATAGGTGTACAGTACAATTTGCTATTTTGTAACTTATATTTGTTTGCTAATGATTCAATGTATTTCTTTTGGCTTAATCTCATTTCATTTTTGAAATAATCATACTCTATATTTATTCCAAGATATTCTTTGACTTCACCTAAATCTTTCATTTCAAATCTATTAGTTAATAACTTCTTTACCCTTTGTATCTGCCTTTTACTTTTACTACAAATTAGCAAATCGTCTACATACATTAGCAAGTAAACAACATTTTCTCCCTCTCCATGTGTATATAGGCACAACTCTATGTTATTCTTCTTAAAACCTTATCTCGTCATATACTTATCAAAACACTCATACCAGTCCCTTGGACTTTCTTTTAACCCATAAAGCGCTTTCGATAGTTTACAAACTCTATTCGTTCCGTCCACACATCCAATTGGTTAATTTGCAGATACCTCCGACGTTACTTCACCATTTAAAAAAGCAGTTTCTACATCCATTTGCTCAATAATTAATCCATTTTGACAACAATATGATAGCAGTATCTTAAAAGTCTGATTACTCGCTACTGGGGAATATATGTCATCGACTACGTTTCTTTGTTGAAATTCTCTTACCACTAATCTAGCCTTATACCTGTCATCTGATTTTCACGTGTAAACCCATTTTACATCTAATACTTCTTTACCTTTTACTCTTTCTACCAATTTCCAAGTTTTATTGTTATAAAGACATTCTATTTCCTTATCCATAGCTTGTTTCCAATCTTCACTGTCTTCACAACAAATCGCCTCCTCAAATGTACAAGGGATGTCTACTCTACAATAATTTGCATGGATTTCAATAATGTTTTCTTTTTCTGGATACTTTACCGGAGTTCTCTTATTACGTGTAGATCTTCTAGGGATGTTTAAGCTTTCAGGACTGTTATCATTTTCATCTTCCCTACTTTACAACTCTTCCTTATTCATGTTTACCAATAAATCATTACCCTCAATGTCATCGTTGTCTTTATCGAATGAATTCTTCACAAAACCGATACATTTTGTGTCTGTTTCTATGACCTCTAAATGTCTCGCTATTGTTATTTTCCCACCTAATAAGACTCTGTAACCTACTTCACTATATCCTAACAAAATTCCCATATCTGTATTCTTATCCCATTTAGAAACTCGTTTTTGTTCTGGCTTTCTTACAAAAATTTTACTTCCATATAAATATAAATTTTCAACGCTTGATTTTTTCCCGAAGAATATTTCAAAAGGTGTCTTTCTCTCTACAGTGTTTGCTAGTATTCGATTTTTCAAGTATGCCGCTGTACATACTATTTCCAGTCAGTACCTTTCATGTACTTTTGCTTCCGCTAACAAGCAACGCGCCATGTCCATCACTGTTCTATTATACCTTTCCGCTGTCCCGTTTAATTCATGTACGTAGGTTAGGCAATTATTTATTCTGATACCTTTATCCTTAGCAAATTTATAAATTCGATTATTCAAATACTCTTTTCCATTATCACATCTCAATATTTTTAACTTCTTGCCCGTTAAATTCTCGGCTTCATTTACAAACTGTACGAAACAATCAAAGACCTCATCTTTTGATTTTATACAATAAATTCTAGCTATTTTACTATAATCATCGATAAATGAGATGAAATATTTCTCTTCAATGAAACCGGTAGTCTTAAAGGGATCGCACACGTCAGCATGAATAATTTCCATTATCTCCCTTGCCTTGGTTCGATTATTTTTGAATGGTAAATTGTGCATTTTACTTTCCATGCACACCCTACATTTCAAAAATTCTTTTTCAAATTCATTCGGTATACCAGTAACTAGCTGCTCTTTACCCAAAATATTTAAATATTTAAAATTTACGTGTCCTAGCATCCTATGCCATCTTTCCTTTTTACTCATACCACTACGTTCGGCGCTGTTTGCTAAGTGCTCCTTCCCTTTTAATATACTTTTCATTCTATATGTTCCCTTTTCTTTAACCGCTACCGCTGTAAGCTTATTGTCCTCATCTGTTACTTTTGCAATATTTCCTTTTGAAATAACCGTGTTCTTATTATCTGTTAACTTGCCTAAACTAATCAAGTTTGCGGACATTTATTTCGCATAAAAAACATTATTCATATTTATTTCATTTTGCTTTCCAAATGCTTCAAAATAACTTATAACATTCCCTACATTCGTTGCCTTTATCGATATATTATCGCCTAAATATATATTTACCGGTTCTTTAAGGTCAATAGATTTATCGAAATAATTTACGTTGTTAATTATGTGATCTGTGCAACCGCTATCTAATAGTCACATTACTTCATTATTACTTATCTCGTTCCTCTCGCCACTGTGTGCTGCGTGCGCCGTTGCTATCCATGTGCCTGATCTTGAGTTACCATACTCGCTCGTGCCGGTTGTTGATTGACGATGGAAATTTCCACGTCCCCTGCACGTAGTTTCTTTGTTTCCTCTTCCTCTGCTAAGACCACGTGTTGAGCCACGCCAAAAAAGTGTTACTGCTTCCCGCTTCGACGCCATTTTGACACTCTCTCGCAAAATGTCCTACTCTTCCACATCTGAAGCATCCTTCCTTCTTTGCAGAAAAGGCGTTGGTTTGCATTTCTCCTCGATTGGATTTATTTTTCTTCTCCGCTATTTCAATTTTATTTTTTACATACGCTACCGTTTGATTTTCTTCTTTCAATGCATCTACTATATCAGCTATGTAGCTGTATTCTTCGGGTAACGTATTCAGCATGTAATTTAGTTTTTCCCTCTCACTCACTTGTGCACCCGCACATTTTAATTCGTTTATTAATCTTTAGAAATCGCTAAAGAACGATGCTGAATCACTGTAGTTCTCAAGTCTTATCTTTTCCAATCTCCTTCTGCATACGATCTGTAGTGCCGTCGACTCTTTCAAGTACATTTCATCAAACTTTTTTACTATCTCATACGCTGTTTTTTCTTCTCTAATATATTCCAATTGTCTATTTGTGATGGCACTATAAATTATATTTATTGCCTTCAGATCCTTTTTGTCCCAGTCTTCACTGTCTGTTTCTGTCTTCACCCTAGTTATAACAATCTCGCATTCTTTATACCTGAGAAACATCGTTATTTTTTGCTTCCACATACCGTAATCCTCACCATCGAAAGTAGGTATCATGATTTCCGATCTCTCCATTTTAAATGATTTCTTATTCAAGCGTTCCTACGTCCTCGAAGTATATTTTTCCACTTTGTAACCTTTGAACGTTTCTTTCCTTACTGAAAACTCACTCGAACTAACTCGCAATATTGAAAACCACGCACTAAAATAACACAACAGTAATACATATATCTTATACTCTAAAGACCTCGAAATGCTACTAGCACGCACGCTTGTTGTCAACCGGCTCCCCCAGATACTTCTAACGTCTGAATCTTGTCTTTTGTCCCAACTAAGGCCTGGACGTCCTCTGACGCTTACACGCACATTTACATGTACAGTTTAAATGTATCATGTTCCTAACAGTATTGTTATGCGACAGATGCATCAACATACCACGCAAGAAGAATTGGAAACTAGGACAAAAAGGAAGAACTGTGAAGGAGATACTTATAACCATAGTAAACGGCAAAAAATTCGTAGAAGTTCAAGTGAATCTGACGAGGAGGATATTGATGAAAAGGTAGTTAACAATACAAGTAATAACACAAGAGTTAAACAATCTCCTCGATAAGGGCAAAAGGATGATGCGAATGATGGGATATAAGGAGGTTACGGCCTTGGAAAAAATGAACAAGGTCGTTTAGAGCCAGTTGAAGCACCTAGACAGCATGGTCGCAGAGGCCTTGGACATCATGTTCCTGGACTTGAAGATTCAGGTCTTAAATGGAATCCTGCAGAGGAAGTTATAAAGTGTGTAAAAGATATGAAATGGTGATTTCTGTTGTGAAGATATAGTGAAAACTATTATCAATGCAAGAACGGTGTTCGCTCATTTGGATGACGTTGAAGCAAAGACACGTTGTAATTCTTATGAAACAATTCGTGGTGCATTTTTCTTAAATCGTGCTGCTGTTAAAATGGCGAATATAGATAGAGCATGTAACTTTATATTTACTAACCCAGAAGGTTTGAGGGAGAATGGGCTGCTATACTTTGCAGATGTATGTCCTGGACCATGAGGTTTTAGTGAATATGTTCTATGGCGAAAGAAATGACGTGCTAAAGGTTTTGGTCTTACTTTTAAAAATGAACATGATTTGAAATTAGACGATTTTTATGCGGGTCCTTGTGAAACATTTCATCCATACTACGGACTAAACTGGGGTACATACTGGGTCTTTAACCCAGATAATCAAGAGGCATTTACAAATCTTATAATGTAGCATACCCATGGAAAAGGAGTACATTTTGTGATGTCTGATGGAGGATTTGCAGTAGAACGTCAAGAAAATATACAAGAAATTCTTTCAAAACTGTTTCTTTGTCTATGTTTAATAGCATTGATGGTTGAAAGAGAGGGTGGTAATTTTGTGACAAAATTATTCAACATTTTACACCCTTTAGTGCTGGTTTAGTTTATTTAATGTATCGCTGGTTTGAAGAAGTTTGTATTTTTAAACAAAACTCTTCTAGACCAGGAAATTCAGAACGTTACTTAATATGTAAGAAGAAACGAGCTGGGGTACAAGATGTTGTTGAATATCTGAAGCATGTTAATCGTCTGTTTTTAAAAGGTGGTATAAATGACGACGTTCTACGACTAGTAACATATAATGAATTAAAAAGAGAGAAACAATTTGTTCAATATCTACGTGCTTCTAACAAAGATTTGGGCGGAAAACAAATAATCGACCTGTGTAAAATTGCAGCATTTTACGCGGATAATACTCTTGTTGAAACAAAACAAGCTGATATGCGCAAACAATGTCTAGAGTATTGGAAACTTCCAGATGAAACTAGGACAATCCCAAGACACATGAAACCAAAGACAAATTGAATACTCTTTTGAAAGATACTTCATTCCTTACTATTAATCCAGCACAATTGATGGAATTTAACATTGAAAATGCATTTTTTACACTATATGACTGGTTTTGTATCCCATGTGGTACAAAGCCAAGTCCTGATGATGATAAGAAGAACGCTACATTTTATATGGGCGTGGGAAGGAGCAACGTATATAGACATATAAACAATTCTTGGGTTAGTGTCGATGACATTACCACCAAATACATTTGTAAACGCAGAGGTTGTATATGAAATGACTAAGGAGTTTATATATCTGCAAAAAGTACTTGCATTGCATATTATAGATGCATTCTACTTAGGAGGAGTGGACATTAGCAAAAAATATTTGAGGAGCAGGTAAGCAACTGAATCTTATAGAATTCAATAATAAACTTTTAGATTTCCGGCAATGAAACGTTTTTTCAAGGAGTACGTTTATGTAATACTAATGTATGACTGTTGATTAAAGGAACGAGGAAACGACGTTGTTCTGTGAAGCTTTGTGGAAACCAGCAGGAAATAACTATGCTCGAATACGTGCCAAAGTACTAATTCCAGTTGGTTCATATATCTGTGAAAAGTTGCGAGTAACACAGCGTAAAATGAAAAATAATTGCGATGCCTTAGTATACGAACTTCCAGAAAAGACATTAGATGTTAATGGTTATAAGAAGGACAAATTATATTTCATACCACAGAGTGTAATATTTTTAAGAAGCACCGCAAATCCTTGGAATCGGTATGTGAGTGAAACACATTCCATAACGTATGTCTTTAATTGCAAAACAATCGAGAAGCTATTCGATCTTCGTAGACCAAGTTCAACAGAAGCAAGTTTCGTTGAATGTTTTACAGGTCGCATTATTTGTCATTGGCCTAATGATCTATCATTTACTATAAACAGATTTTCAAAATTTATTAAAGATAAGTGTCTGGAATACAATAAACGCTTCGAATATTAAAACTACAGACTGTACATAAATTCGTACATGACTTGAGCCGCATAGAAGTAAAACAGATTAATTCCGTTAAGTTGACTGTTATTTCAAATATGAAATACTTATGATATATTTTAGAATTTAGCATTATATTTCTATAGAAATAGAGGAGTAGCGGTACATGAGTCAAAGGACAAGGTAATTACGTCGTTGTCGCCACTAAGTATTATTAAGTATATATTAAGTAAGTAAGTATATATTATTCTTGATTATGCAAAACTTGAATACGCTGCACCTCACAGGGTACAGAGTAGACATAACACAAAGCGGCTGATGTGTGCTGTATTTGGCATTTAGTGTCGACACGGACACTAACTAGTGTCGAGTGGTGGTACTTGGTTCGTCGAGTGCCGTCACACTCCGTTTCTGTTGCAGATATGCCGACAATTCGATACGCGCTATACTCCACATTTGCTGCCGAATACAGGATGCATTAAATGGTTTGCGCTGTGTCAACTCTTGTCGAGTGCCGCCACAGTAATATTATATAACGTTATACGCCATAACGTAATATTATATAACGTTATACGTCACAACGTAATATTATATAACGATATACGTCATATAGTGATGCAATATGGCGTTATAGTCTTACTTAATAGTATATAACGTTATACGTCACATAGTGATGCAACATAACGTTATATATCATAACGTAATATTAGATAACGTTATACGGCATATAGTGATGCAATATACCGTTATGCGTTATAACGTAATAGTATATAACGTTATACGTTAAAACGTAATATTATATAGCGTTATACGTCATATGGTTATGCAATATACCGTTATGCATTATAATGTAATAGTACATAACGTTACACGTTCTAACGTAATATTAAGTAAATTTATACTTCATATAGTGGTGCAATATAACGTCATAAGTCAGAACGTAATATTATATAACGTTATACGGCATATAGTGATGCAATATGTCACGTCCCGCGTTCCGCACGTGACGCCACGAACCAATAAGGTATGAATAATTAAACACGACCAATAATAATAAATTAACTAAAAACTAACCAATCAAAATAAAAAGAATTATACGACAGACAATCAAAATAAAGTAAATGAATCAATAAGAAGAGACACTACAACCAATCAGCAATGTCATATAAAATACAAATAAAATTAAATAATTAAATGAACCAATAAATAAAACAAGCCGCGATTCAAATGTATGAGATTTCTCTGCGAAAACACATATATAGATATACACATGCGTACGCGTATTTTTGGGAAAAATTCATAATATATATATGTCGGAGATGAAAGAACACCGGAACTCCTCCTTGGATTCGCGGGAATACTGTAACTCTGTAACTTAGCATAAACAAATGTCGCTCCGATTGTTCGAGATTTATGATCATGAGCTTGGGCTCGAGACGACAATCAGTCGCCGAACGTAGCCGCGGTCAAAGGGATGAACGTTTTATCTAACAAAGGCACAGGGTAACTCTATACCTCTCCTTAAAAGAAATAGTCGTAGCGACACGTGGCAGTAAATACTTCAATAGTTTCTGTCCCGCGGCCCGCCACACGCAGATTTTGTCCTCCGGGTAAGATGATCGCTGGGTGTCGGCATGCCTTTGTAGTGTATGTTTAGCCAATGTGAGGACCCGTTATAGATCTTAAGATTTAGTCAAGCGAAGTCCTTCAAATAGACTTTGTTGCAACTACGGGAAGATAGGAGAAACCTATCTTCCACGAACGATGCCGCCGTCAACAACCTCCCCTCAAGGGCGGCCAGCATCTCTCAAAACGCCGATATGGAGATCGACCAATTAGCAACAGCGCTAATTTCCCTCACCTTTGGAACGAAAGCTTTCTTTGACGAATCCGAGAATCTCATGTCCTTAGACCCACCCATTATAGTTTTCCTCGACGGCATCATCGAGACGGAGAGTCACTCTCTGGTACGATCTCGACGACGATTCAAGTAACTCCCGGATACGTTGTGATTGCCCCATGCATTAACATTGAGTACAACTTAGACGCTAAAGAAGAATAGAGTTCGTCATCCCGTTGACCGTGGATTCGTTATTGAGCCTAGGATCATTGTCATTAGCTTCTCGAGTATCAAATTATCGCGATTACTTGTCCAATTACATCATGGTCATGTTTGCACTGGTAAATATCTCCTCTATTGCATAATGATCACGTCTAGTGTCAATAGGGATTCGTTTCACGCCCTTAACCCTAACTCT
>JACXIR010000744.1:502798-514831 GCA_014825875.1 Bombus ignitus
TTTATTCACTGCATATGGTATTTCAGTGCAAGAAGAAGAGGGGTTGTAAAGAATCCGTAAGTGACCTCAGAAGACGCAGTCATTGTGTGAGGTGTTGTTGGCAGGAACGAAGAGTCAAAGTTGTTGAAGAAGTCGTGTGACATTTGTATTGTTTCTGGTTATATACAACGCTATTTCACATATTTATGTATATATATATATTATTATATTATTATATATTATTATATTAAGTCTTCAGTTGGTTTAGTTGAATGTTCAGTAATGTAATTTCCACAAGGTGGTTTTGTATATTAGATGAGTAGCTGCTCGATATAATAATATGTGTATATATATATACATTTCACAATGTAATCTTCCATTATGTAAAATATATATGTCGGAGATGAAAGAACACCGGATCCTTCCCTTTAGAACATTGGGAAGACCCCTAGTATTGTAATTGAGATTTTACCATAGCCGTATTAAGAAACTGTTGTTATTCGATCCGACTGTACTTATTTGAGATTTATGATCATGAGCTTGGGCTCGAGGCGACAATCAGTCGCTGAACGTAGCCGCGGTCAAAGGGATGAACGTTTTGTCTAACGAAGGCATGAAGTAACTCTATAGCTTTCCTTAAAAGAAATACTTGGGACGGGGCACGACGGTAAACATTTCAACGATTTCTGTCCCGTGGCTCACCACACGCAGACTTTGTCCTTCGGGTAAGATGATTGCCAGATGCCAACGCATCTTCACAGTATATGTTTAGCTGGGCGAGGACCCGCTACGAATATTAAGTTTCAATTACACAAAGTCTCTCAAATAGACAAATGGTCTGTGCCCCAACTACGGGAAGATAAGAGAAATCTATCCTTCCACGAACGACGCTTCCCGCTAGCAAATTTTCCCAAGGACAGCTAATATCCTTCTCTAACCACCAACATGGAAATTGACCAATTAACAGCAACGTCAATTTCCCTCACCCTTCGAACGAAGACTTTCCTCCGCGAATCCGATGATCTCGTGCCCTTAGGCACACCCATCATAGTTTTCTTCGACAGCGTCACCGTGACGGAGAGTTACTCTCCCGTATTATCTCGACGACGATTCAAGTAACTCTCGGATACGTAGTGATTGCCCCATGCATTAACATTGAGTACAACTTAGACGCTGAAGAAAAATGGAGGTCGTCATCCCGTTGACCGCGGATTCGTTATTGAGCCTAGGATCATTGTCATTAGCTTCTCGAGTATCTAATTATCGCGATTACTTGTCCAATTCCATCATAGTCATATTTGCACTAGTATATATCTCCTCTATTGCATAATGATCACGTCTAGCGCCAATAGGGATCCGTTTCACGCCCTTAACCCTAACTCAAATCTTAACGCCAACCCGACATATATATAGAAAAAAACATTATTGCCATAAAAAAAATCAAAAGCAAAACAATGGATCATCAGGACACGACGCCGACGAAGGAACCACTGGGTCAACTTGGGTGGAAAACCGCCCCTTCAACATCTTCCTTCGCACATGTCCACACCCGCACGTTGATCACGTCATCTCGAACCATCCACATATCTTCCTCCTTTTGCGCCAAAACAAATTCACACACAAGTTTAAGGAAAGGAACAGCGTACGAAGCAAGACAGAATATTAAAAACACATGCTCGCACAGTTCGCACAGGCGCGGTCGCCTCTGTGTCCATGACTCAACATAACCTGTAATCATTAAAGAAAACATAAATATCCCAATAAAATAAAATACCGAAATTAGCGATCATATAATAAAAACCACCGGTCGAAATTTGTATAATGTGGACAGATAATAAATAACCAAAACTTATAGCACGCCATTACGAATACAAGTTAACCTCAAAATATAAAAATATACACCCTTCTAATTAAACCAAACCGTCACAATCACACATTACAGACAACCACTTCACGTTCATTTCCCATGAAATAATATATTAAAAACTTGCTATTATGAAAAAATACTTTATTGAAGAAAACAAAAAATAACGCGTGCTACACGTGCGAACTCTCGGCGGAACAAACAGACGTCCATCGCCATGGAGGGTTTCAGGAGCATCGCAGATGCAACCTCAGCAAAGATACGTTGCCACGCTCGTATGGGAGATCCTTCAAACACAGCGACAACAGGTTGCCACGTACCTTGATTGTTCCCACCGGCGTCAGTAACAAAGGTTCCAGAAATATCACAGACGCTTCCTCAGCAAATGGCAAACCATTATAATATTCACATTTTATCACGTATTTTCAATGTTTCCCTCAGCATCGGAAAAGAATACGAGAAATCGAGACACTGCGTAAACAGGATAACAAAGCAGACGAGACATCAGGATTAATCAAGATTCACGTTCTCTCACGTACACGGGCAGGAACCCCAAAACTGCTGCATTGCGATTCCCACGGAAGCGAAATGTCATGTGATTATCACCCCATTGGGGATGTAATTATAGATAAGCGTAGCAACATAAGACAAGTTTCAGTTTTCATTAGTTTTCTCCAGGAGTAGTTTGAGAATATTAATAATTGTATTCACACCGTTACTTTGTGAGCCGAATCTCAGAATATTAACACTTGTGTTCACACCGTCGATCTGTTAGTCGAGTTACGGATTATCACAATGCGTTCACACCGCCACTCTGTTAATTGTGCTTCTCATGTTAAATAAAAAAATAACTGTCAGAAAAATTTAGAAGTGTGAATCATTGAAAATCCAAAATCACACCGGCGTCCTACCCGCTAAATAGCAGAAACCAATATCAAGTTAGTAAAATTTTGATTAATATTAATAATTTGTTACCATTCTGTCAATTGCAGCGTTCACGTAATCGTTCTGTCGGTTTGTCTCTTGAATTAAAAATTAAGACAACAGAAAATTCATAAGTGTTAACCACAGTGCGCAATTACCATTTCGGAAATAAAGTGCTTACGTCGTTATTCTTTAGACCGTCAAATGTTTGATTAACCGCTAAATCTTACAAAAGTGCAATCGACTCCACACGCGTTTAAAGTGAGAGTTTAAGTTGTATATTTTCTTCTCTGACAACTTCGCAGCCGCTTGATATTTAAACCTTAAATAAAACTATCGGTCGGCAGACATTCTAAGTTGATAAAAATGAAACAATTGTTTCTAAGGTGCGAGCTATAAAGACTAACCATCATACTCTGTGCTAACCTGTGAATATAGTGTCTTCAAATCATTGAAACAATCATTTAACTTTCACATTCTTCCTCCCACTGCTAACAGAGACAGCTAACCTTTGGGTAAGGCTTGCGAAGTCACACAAGCCTCACACGGAGGGAACATTAATTCGATCGGAATACTACTTCTTGCTTACGAAGTCACAGGACCGTCACAGAAAAAACAATCGCCCCCAACTTTACACTATTGAAACAAAACGATTACAAGCTGTGTTAACCTCTTTTACGGTGTTTTAGATTCATTGAAAACACTCATCGAAATTCGCACTCCTCCCCCACTGTTAGCAGATATAGCTCATCTTTCGGTAAGGCTTGCGAAGTCGCACAAGTCTCTCACCGAGAGAAGTATTAATAAACGCCTAAAGAAAGAAGGAATCGTAAGGATAGCAGTCACCTCAGCAAAAAGCGGTGTTACGTTCTGTTATGTTCGATTCGATCGTGTTATGCCTTCCGTGTTAGTCTAGACTAAATCCATAAAATTTTTTGTTGTGTTATCTTGAGTTTAATCAGAAGGGGAAAATTGAAATGGTTTGATTGTTTGTAAAATATTAATCGAGATGTCCGATTAATATGGTAGTTAGTGCCACCAGAAATAGTCTAAGGACTATTTCAAAGAATTTCCTTTTATTATTATTATTTTCTTTAAGTTGGGAGTGTTAGTGTGTGATGGGTATTGTTTGTCAATCGTGTCTTTTGGATTCCCAGTCTGGAAGTGCCTCTGTAAGCACCTTCGTGGCTGTAGGAAAACAAATCTTGTACCCTTGTCCGTTGTGTCTTTTGAATTCCCAGACTGGAAGTGCCTCTGTAAGCACTTTCCTGGCTGTAGGAAAACAAATCTTGTATCCTTGTCTGTTGTGTCCTTTGAATTCCCAGACTGGAGGTGCCTCTGTAAGCACTTTCTTGGCTGTAGGAAAACAAATCTTTGTACCTTCGTCTGTCGCGTCTTTTAGTAACTACTAGATTGGATACCCAGTCTGGAAGTGCCTCTGTAAGCACCTTCGTGGCTGTAGGAAAACAAATCTATGTACCTTCGTCTGTCGTGTCTTTTGAATTCCCAGACTGGAAGTGCCTCTGTAAGCACTTTCTTGCCTGTAGGAAAACAAACCTTGTACACCTGTCTGTCGTGGGGTTTGAACTAGGTGAGAATCTATTATCTACTAACTCGTGTTTAATGGGTAGCGTTGACGTACGTTCGATGCAACTGGCAAACGAATTCCACCTTTCGGCTAACCTGCTATGCGGAGGAATACTAGCACGGGAGAGGATTAATGTTATTAGGGATAGACAATTGGCAACGTATTTATTTCGTCTGACAGAGTTATGTTGGTTTAACTATATTTTAATTCATTCGTTGTTAGTTGAATGAAGGTATTACAAAATCAGCAATAAGTATCGTCGGATGCAAATGTAGATATATTATACAGCGATGTACAATAAATAAATATTCTAGCTTTTAACTGGATAAATTTTACAAATGTTAAGTAGGATAATATTTATTCGTACCAATAAGATTAATAAGAAACTCTATGGTGTGGTGTGGGCGAAGGCGAACGAGATTATGCTTTATTTTTCTCCCGTTTAAGATATTTCTGCCTTTGTACGCTCTTTTCACTGCATTATGTCTGCCGAACGTAGTGCACGCGTTTTCCAGCGTAGAGACAAGCCCAGACACACGCAAATCGCAATCATTCGTCGATAGTGACGAAAATTAAGCTAAATTTCTCTCCCGTTTGAGATATTACGACGTTTCAACGATCTTTTCACTGCATTATGCTTGCAGAACGTAGTGCACGCGCTTTCCAGCGTCGAAACAAGACCACACACACGCAAATAACAATCATTCGACAATTTTCTCGCTAATTATACGTTATTTCTCTCCCGTTTAAGATTTTTCGACGTTTAAACGCTCTACTGAATGTATTATGCGTGCAGAACGTAGTGCACGCGTTTTCCAGCGTCGAAACAAGCCCAGACACACGCAAATAGCAATCATTCGACTATTTTGACGATAATTATGCGTTATTTCTCTCCCGTTTGAGATATTTCGACATTTGAACGCTCTTTTCACTGCACTATTCGTGCAAAACGTAGTGCTCGCGTTTTCCATCGTCGAAACAAACCCACACACACGCAAATCGCAATCATTCGTCTACTTTGTCCAAAATTATGCGTTATTTCTCTCCCGTTTAAAATATTTCGGCGTTTGAACGCTCATTTCACTGCATTATGCGTGCAGAATGTAGTGCATGCCTGTTCTGCAGCGTCGAAACGAGCCCACACACACGCAAATCGCAATCATTCGTCGATATTGAAGAAAATTAAACGTTATTTCTAAACCGTTTAAGATATTTCGGCGTTTGTACGTTCTTTTCTCTGCACTATTCGTGCAGCACGTAGTGCACGCGTTTTCCAGCGTCGAGACAAGCCCACACACACGCAAATCGCAATCATTCGTCTACTTTGTCCAAAATTATGCGTTATTTCTCTCCCGTTTAAAATATTTCGGCGTTTGAACGCTCATTTCACTGCATTATGCGTGCAGAATGTAGTGCATGCCTGTTCTGCAGCGTCGAAACGAGCCCACACACACGCAAATCGCAATCATTCTTCGATAGTGACGCAAATTAAGCTAAATTTCTCTCCCGTTTGAGATATTACGACGTTTCAACGATCTTTTCACTGCATTATGCTTGCAGAACGTAGTGCACGCGTTTTCCAGCATCGAAACAAGACCACACACACGCAAATAACAATCATTTGACAATTTTCTCGCTAATTATACGTTATTTCTTTCCCGTTTAAGATTTTTCGACGTTTGAACGCTCTACTGAATGTATTATGCGTGCAGAACGTAGTGCACGCGTTTTCAGCGTCGAAACAAGCCCAGACACACGCAAATAGCAATCATTCGACAATTTTGACGATAATTATGCGTTATTTCTCTCCCGTTTGAGATATTTCGACATTTGAACGCTCTTTTCACTGCACTATTCGTGCAAAACGTAGTGCTCGCGATTTCCATCGTCGAAACAAACCCACATACGCAAACCGCAACCATTCGTCGATATTGACGAAAATTATACGTTATTTCTCTCCCGTTTAAGATATTTCGTCGTTTGTACGCTCTTTTCACTGCATCATGCGCGCAGAACGTAGTGTACGCGTTTTCCAGCGTCGAAACAAACCCACACACACGCAAATAGCAATTATTCGACAGTTTTGACGATAATATAACGTTATTTCTCTTAGGTTAGAGATATTACGACGTTTAAACGTTCTTTTCACTGCATTATGCGTGCAGGACGTAGTGCTCGCATTTTCCAGCGTCGAATCGAGCCCACGCACACGCAAATTGCAATCATTCGTCGATTTTGACAATAACTAAGCGGTATTTCTCTCCCGTTTGAGATAATTCAACGTTTGAACGCTGTCTTCACTGCACTATTCGTGCAGAATGTAGTGCCCGCATTTTCCAGCGTCGAATCGAGCCCACGCACACGCAAATTGCAATCATTCGTCGATTTGGTGCAAAATTATGCGTTATTACTCTGCCGTTTAAGATTTTTCGACGTTTAATCGCTCTTTTCACTGCATTATCCCTGCAGCACGTAGTGCATGCCAGTTCCGCAGCGTCGAAACAAGCCCTCACACACGCAAATCGCAAACATTCGTCGATATTGACGAAAATTATGCGTTATTTCTCTCCCGTTTAAGCTATTTCGGCGTTTGTACGCTCTTTTCACTGCATTATGCGTGCAGAACGTAGTGCACGCGTTTTCCAGCGTCGAAACACGCCCAAACACTCGCAAATCGCAATCATTCGTCGATATTGACGAAAATTGAGGCCTATTTCTCTCCCGTTAGAGATATTTCGTCTTTCAAACGATCGTTTCACTGTATTGTGCGTGCAGAACGTAGTACATGCCAGTTCTGCAGCTTCGAAACAAGCCCACACACACGCAAATAGCAATCATTCGTCGATTTTGTGCAAAATTATGCTTTATTTCTCTCCCGTTTAAGATTTGTCGACGGTTAAACGCTCTACTGAATGTATAAGGTGTGCAGACCGTAGTGCACGCGTTCTCCAACATCGAAGGAAGCCCAGACACAAGCAAATCGCAATTATTCGTCGATATTGTCGAAAATTATGCGTTATTTTTCTTCCGTTTAAGATATTTCGGCTTTTCAACGCTCATTTCACAGCATTATGCCTGCAGAACGTAGTGCACGCGTTTTCCAACATCGACTGAAGCCCAGACGCACACCAATCTCAATCATTCGTAGATTTTGAAGATAATTATGCGTTTTTTCTCTCCTGTTTAAGATATTTCTGCGTTTGTACGCTCTTTTCACTGCATTATCCCTGCAGAACGTAGTGCATGCCAGTTCTGCAGCGTCGAAACAAGCCTACACACACGCAAACCATAATCATTCGTTGATATTGACGAAAATTATGCGTTTTTTCTCTCCCGTTTGCGATATTTCGGCGTTTGCACGCTCTTTTCACTGCATTATGTGTGCTGAACGTAGTGCACGCGTTTTGCAGCGACGAGACAAGCCCAGACACACGCAAGTCGCAATCATTCGACGATTTTGGCGATAATTGAGCCCCATTTCTCTACCGCTAGAGATATTTCGTCGTTTAAACGAACTTCTCACAGTATTATGCGTGCAGAACGTAGTACATGCCTGTTCTGCAGCTTCGAAACAAGCCCACTCATTCAAACCGCAATCACTCGTCGATTTTGTGCAAAATTATGCTGTATTCCTCTCCCGTTTAAGATTCATCGACGTTCAAACGCTTTACTAAATGTATTATGTGTGCAGAACGTAGTGCACGCGTTTTCCAACATCGAAACTAGCCCACACACACGCAAATCGCAATCATTCGTCGATTTTGTGCAAAATTATGCTTCATTTCGCTCCCGTTTAATATTTATCGACGTTTAAACGCTCTACTGAATATATTATGTGTGCACAACGTAGTGCACGCGTTTTCCAGCGTCGAAACAAGCCCAGACACACGCAAATCTCAATCATTCGTAGATTTTGAAGATAATTATGCGTTATTTCTCTCCCGTTTGAAATATTTCGAAGTTTCAACGCAATTTTCACTGCATTATGTGTGCAGATCGTACTGCATGCCTGTTCTGCAGCTTCGAAACAAGCCCACACACACGCAAATCGCAATCATTTGTCGATATTGACCAAAATTTTGCGTTATTTCTCAACCGTTCAAGATATTTCGGCGTTTGTACGCTCTTTTCACTGCAATAGCCCTGCAGAACGTAGTGCACGCTTTCTCCAGCGTGAAAGCAAGCCCACACACACGCAAATCGCAATCCTTCGTCGATTTTGTGCAAAATTATGCTGTATTCCTCTCCCGTTTAAGATTTATCGACGTTTAAACGCTCTACTGAATGTATTGTGTGTGCAGAACGTAGTGCACGCGTTTTCCAACATCGAAAGGAGCCCAGACACACGCAAATCTCAATCATTCGTCGATATTGACGAAAATTAAGCTCTATTACTCTCCCGCTAGAGATATTTCGTTGTTTAAACGAACTTCTCACTGTATTATGCGTGCAGAACGTAGTACAGACCTGTTCTGCAGCTTCGAAACAAGCCCACTAATTCAAATCGCAATCATTCGTCGATTTTGTGCAAAATTATGCTTTATTTCTCTCCCGTTTAAGATTTATCGACGGTTAAACGCTCTACTGAATGTATTAGGTGTGCAGAACGTAGTGCACGCGTTTTCCAACATCGAAGGAAGCCCAGACACACGCAAATCGCAATTATTCGTCGATATTGTCGAAAATTATGCGTTATTTTTCTTCCGTTTAAGATATTTCGGCTTTTCAACGCTCATTTCACAGCATTATGCCTGCTGAACGTAGTGAACGCGTTTTCCAGCGTCGAAACACGCCCAGACACTCGCATATCGCAATCATTCGTCGATAGTGACGAAAATTGAGACCTATTTCTCTCCCGTTAGAGATATTTCGTCGTTCAAACGATCTTCTCACTGTATTATGCGTGCAGAACGTAGTACAGGCCTGTTCTGCAGCTTCGAAACAAGCCCACTAATTCAAATCGCAATCACTCGTCGATTTTGTGCAAAATTATGGTTTATTCCTCTCCCGTTTAAGATTTATCGACGTTTAAACGCTCTACTGAATGTATTATGTGTGCACAACGTAGTGCACGCGTTTTCCAACAACCAAAGGAGCCCAGACACACGCAAATCTCAATCATTCGTAGATTTTGAAGATAATTATGCGTTTTTTCTCTCCCGTTTAAGATATTTCTGCGATTGAACGCTCATTTCACTGCATTATGCGTGCAGAATGTAGTGCATGCCTGTTCTGCAGCGTCGAAACGAGCCCACACACACGCAAATCGCAATCATTCGTCGATATTGAAGAAAATTAAACGTTATTTCTAACTTTTTAAGATATTTCGGCGTTTGTACGTTCTTTTCTCTGCACTATTCGTGCAGCACGTAGTGCACGCGTTTTCCAGCGTCGAAACAAGCCCACACACACGCAAATCGCAACCATTCGTCGATATTGACAAAAATTATGCGTTACTTCTCTCCCGTTTAAGATATTTCGTCGTTTAAACGCTCTACTGAATGTATTATGGGTGTAGAACGTAGTGCACGCGTTTTCCAGCGTCGAAACAAGCCCAGAAACACGCAAATCGCAAACATTCGTCTACTTTGTCCAAAATTATGCGTTATTACTCTCCCGTTTAAGATATTTCTGCGATTGAACGCTCATTTCACTGCATTATGCGTGCAGAATGTAGTGCATGCCTGTTCTGCCGCGTCGAAACGAGCCCACACACGCGCAAATCGCAATCATTCGTCGATATTGAAGAAAATTAAGCGTTATTTCTAACCCGTTTAAGATATTTCGGCGTTTGTACGTTCTTTTCACTGCAGTATCCCTGCAGAACGTAGTGCACGCGTTTTCCAACGTCGAAGCCAGCCCACAAACACGCAAATCGCCACCATTCGTCGATTTTAACGAAAATTAAGATCTATTTCTCTCACGTTTGAGATATTTCGACGTTTAAACGATCTTTTCACTGCATTATGCGTGCAAAACGTAGTGCTCGCGTTTTCCAGCGTCGATACAAGCCCAGACGCACGCAAATCGCAATCGTTCGTCGATATTGACGACAATTATGCGTTATTTCTCTCCCGTTTGAAATATTTCGACGTTTAAACGATCTTTTCACTGCATTATGCGTGCAGAACGTAGTGAACGCGTTTTCCAGCGTCGAAACACGCCCAGACACTCGCAAATCGCAATCATTCGTCGATAGTGACGAAAATTATACGTTATTTCTCTCCCGTTTAAGATATTTCGTCGTTTGTACGCTCTTTTCACTGCATCATGCGCGCAGAACGTAGTGTACGCGTTTTCCAGCGTCGAAACAAACCCACACACACGCAAATAGCAATTATTCGACAGTTTTGACGATAATATAACGTTATTTCTCTTCCGTTAGAGATATTACGACGTTTAAACGCTCTTTTCTCTGCACTGTTCGTGCAAAACGTAGTGCTCGCGTTTTCCAGCGTCGAAACAAGCCCACACACACGCAAATCGCAGTCATTCGTCGATATTGACGACAATTATGCGTTATTTCTCTCGCGTTTGAGGTATTTCGACGTTTGAACGCTCTTTTCTCTGCACTAATCGTGCAGCACGTAGTGCACGCGTTTCCCAGCGTCGAAACAAGCCCACACACACGCAAATCGCAACCATTCGTCAATTTTGTGCAAGATTATGTGTTATTTCTCTCCCGTTTAAGATATTTCGGCGTTTGTACGCTCTTTTAACTGCATTATCCCTGCAGCACGTAGTGCATGCCAGTTCCGCAGCGTCGAAACAAGCCCTCACACAAGCAAATCGCAAACATTCGTCGATATTGACGAAAATTATACGTTATTTCTCTCCCGTTTAAGATATTTCGGCGTTTGTACGCTCTTTTCACTGCATTATGCGTGCAGAACGTAGTGAACGCGTTTTCCAGCGTCGAAACACGCCCAAACACTCGCAAATCGCAATCATTCGTCGATATTGACGAAAATTGAGCCCTATTTCTCTCCCGTTAGAGATATTTCGTCGTTCAAACGATCGTTTCACTGTATTATGCGTGCAGAACGTAGTACATGCCAGTTCTGCAGCTTCGAAACAAGCCCACACACACGCAAATAGCAATCATTCGTCGATTTTGTGCAAAATTATGCTTTATTTCTCTCCCGTTTAAGATTTATCGACGTCTAAACGCTCTACTGAATGTATTATGTGTCAAGAACGTGGTGCACGCGTTTTCCAACATCGAAAGATGCCCAGACACACGCAAATCTCTATCATTCGTAGATTTTGAAGATAATTATGCGTTCTTTCTCTCCTGTTTAAGATATTTCTGCGATTGAACGCTCATTTCACTGCATTATGCGTGCAGAATGTAGTGCATGCCTGTTCTGCGGCGTCGAAACGAGCCCACACACATGCAAATCGCAATCATTCGTCGATATTGAAGAAAATTAAACGTTATTTCTAACCCGTTTAAGATATTTCGGCGTTTGTACGTTCTTTTCTCTGCACTATTCGTGCAGCACGTAGTGCACGCGTTTTCCAGCGTCGAAACAAGCCCACACACACGCAAACCGCAAACATTCGTCTACTTTGTCCAAAATTATGCGTTATTTCTCTCCCGTTTAAAATATTTCGGGGTTTGAACGCTCATTTCACTGCATTATGCGTGCAGAATGTAGTGCATGCCTGTTCTGCA